>JAKWJA010002499.1:29582482-29805216 GCA_027704765.1 Solanum habrochaites | reverse complement strand
TCATCTCATACCATATAAACACATATCACAAAAAATGGGCGTAGCCATAAACATCAATTCAGCATGACCATGTATAGGTCATACCGAAAGTGTAATATTCAAAATACAGGGAAAGGAAGATAGAGTCAAATATGAACGCTCATAACAAAGACCAAACCTAGAAGATGGCCTTGCCCTCGAATGTTGAGGACATACCATACTTAGATGAAAAGAAATCCAAGCCTTTAACAATATCTCCTTACATAATCTTCAATGATCGGAACCTAAAATATTTGGGACAAGGGAAGAAAATATGTTTTGAACTCCATATGTACTTAAGTATGATATATTATGCACATACACAAGTAAAACATGCTAAAAAGGGAGTTTTATCAAAACATGCTATTTTGCACCTTTTTTGGATTTAATGCAACGTAAAGAAATCATATTATCAACAAACGTATTCTATCAACAACAAGCAACATTCTTCCAACAGACACTTAGAATCATCAGGTATACAACCCTAGCATCAAGGAATACTATCACACGAATGAATCTAAGATTTTAAACATATAAAAAAATAAGCAAGGACAAGTACCTCAAAGTTCTATAAGTGACAAGTGCAATAACCAAGCAACAAAGTCCAAAACCCTGTCAATCAAGCGTATCCTAAAACAAGAAAACATTACTACATGTCAAACTTACATATCCGGGAATTTAGGCTTAACATTATTCTCTTATATTATCATTATAAAACCAAGGAATCGGAATATTCACAACTGAAACTAATCAACATAATTATCAACAATTGAAATGGTTAATCACCTATATAAAATATGTTATAATAACATAACATAAAAGAACATCCTCCTAAGACTCCCCTCCTACGCCTACTAGTTGGCAAGTTATGTAGAGTCTCATACCTTACTAGGACTAAGCTACAGACCCTTAGGTATACATGTTAGCGTAAGGTCCTTGAATTCGTGTTACGTTTAGAAAACAACTTTCACTAATAAAACATAGACCACATGAGCTAGTGTGGAATCCGATGTATAAAAACCCCTAAACTTAAAGAAGGTGGATACTTGTAACGGTAGCTACAAAAATATAAAACATAACAACTCGTGATCCACTAAACTAGTATTCTATGGGGAAACTTAGTGAATTCAAGAAACTAGGAGATTTAATCGGATCAAGTTATGAGTAACTGCATTATCATACTCCAATTCAAGGAGTGATGTAGTGCTCCTATATTCCCTATGTTGGAAAAAAAAAAAAGGGGGGGGGGGGGAGGACGGGGACGCGCGGGGGAGGCCGGAGGAGGAGGGGACGCGGGGGGCCGAAGCGGGAAAGAGGGGGGGAGGGGGAACGAGGGCACGGAAGGGGACACGGGGGGGGGGGGGCGGGGGGGGCCGGGGTGGGGGGGGGGAAACAGGGGGGGGGGGGGGGGGGGGGGGGGAATAAAAAATAAAAAACAAGGGGGGGGGGGGGGGGGGGCAAGGACGGGGGAACCACCAAAGGGGGGGGGGGGGGGACGGGGGGGACGGGGGGAAGGGGGGGGGAGGGACCGGGGGTGCGGGGGGGAGTGAAAAGGGCGCGCCCTCGGGATGGGAAAGGAGGGGCCGGAACGGGGGGGGGAAAGGGAGGGGGCGTGGGGAAGAAAAACGGGAAGGGGAACGTGCGGGTGGGGGGGGGGGGCGGGCGGGGGGGACGGGGGAAAACTGGGGGGTGGGACCCCGGGGGGGGGGGGACGACGGGGGGACCGGGACAGGGCGGGGGGGGAACGGGGCGACAGCACTTTCGAATAGCTCACTCGGTTTACGATAGAAATACCTTTTTGAAAATGTTCCTTAGACTTTTATTATCAGATCATAACTTAATTAGGAATATGGTCTACCCATTGCATAATCATCATCTCAAAGCGCAATAAAGAAAGGTATGAGTTTAGCCGTTTCATCACAATTCAATCATTGAGCTTATAACACTTTACCATTTCGATAAAATTTTAAGGAACATTGATAGTTTCTATCCTCATCTATAGCACGTTAAACTTAATTTACTCTCAACAAAACCAAGACATGTCATTTAAAATCATACAACCCTAAATCCTATATTAAGGCAACTCTTATGTAATAAATGGCTGACAACAAAATTTTAATCACAATTGGCACAGTAATGCGAGAGATTTAGGATTATTAAGTCTTTATCTAGCTTATCATCTAGCTCTAACCATCAAACCATAAATCAACCCAACCTTGGTGAAGAAGAAGAAACCGTAAACACAATGATTATCAATAGAATAGAATAACAAGTCCGCAATTGCATCTCATAATAACAATTTCTCTTTAGATCACCCCAGGGGAACTTGAGACAACACACATACGAAAATTTCCTAGTATACCATAAGCTATATCACATCTCAAGAAACTAGCATGATATCACTCTAGGATAGTATCTAATACCAAAAACCAAACTCAATGAAATGATCAACATACAACATAAGTCAAGATCATTTGCCTACCTATGGTTAGGGAGGATTAGAGGACTAATGTTCTTAAATTGTGACCCAAAACACTATCACCAATTCTCATAAAAAGTTGAATTACATGTTAAATATTACTCAATATACCCTACGAGTCACTAAAAACTCAATCCATGGGGCCTTTCAATTTTTAATTGAATAAAAACACCTATAAGAAAACTCAACCTTTTGAAATCCATTTTTGAAGCGACCCTTTGAAGGAAAAGGATCCAAAGGTGAATAGGAATACATCCCATAGTTTTTTCTCACACAATTTATTGCAGAATCCACCCTTTTATAGCCCCAAACCCTTGTTGCGCTGATTAGCCTTCAATGGTTGAGTTCTGTAGGAGATACATAGAGAGAAGGAAGAGAGTTATTTTGAGAGTTTGATTTAGTTAATCAGGGCGAAAGGTATTATAGCAGGTCTTAACCGTAAATAAATTAGTTTTCTTATAATAACTATGTAACCCCTAAACAAATTAATTAATTTAAATGAAATCATTAAAATGCATAAGTAAAATTTGATCCTCACCGATGAGACCTAATGACGTTGACAACTTCCTCTATCCGACAATTCCTGTTCGTATCTATCGGAGACTTTGTAGGCGTGGCTTCCTACAAATATTTTAAGAATGGAATAACGGCGGCATCGACGCCTTATCATCCCTTTTCTTTTAATGTAACATCAACTAAAAAAACAAGGGACTTCACAAATCTTTCTAAGTGCTGGACGACGGTAGGCCGAAAGGGCCCTCGTCCGCCCAGACCACTCTACGCCGGACCGATTGTCTGCCCCATCGATGCACACTGCCAGGCAGTGCTACATCAAACTATAGGGGTTCTCCTCAAGGGCCCTTAGTTGTCCTTGGGGAGGCATATCCAGACGTTCCAATCATGAAACAACACAAAAACCCATTCGATACCATTTCATCAATTTTTTTATATTTCTGACTTCTAAAAATTATATAAATATGCGTTATATCTCTTTGGACCGACTTCCCGGACGTATTTGCTTATTTTGGTTCTTAAATATTCTAAATTACCTATATTCATTAAAAATGGACTTAGAGAAAGTGGTTAGAAATTATGAAACCTATGTTAGGGTTTGTCATATGTCTTGGATTTTCAAGGTGTTAGAAGTACCATAACTCTGATACCAATTTGTCACGACCCAACCTACCGGACTATGCGGCCACCTATGTACTACCTCTTTACTAGGAGAATCCTCATATACAAATAACTAAAACATGCAAAAATTAAATATACAAGTAGAAAGTGTACTAACGATATTTTATTAATCGAATTCCCTTAACACTATTTTGGTTAAGACTTGTAAAGTAATTAACACTCACAAGGATCATATCTAAATAGGTACAAGGGAGGCTAAGAGTAAAAACCCAATATGATAATGAAAAGACACAACTTCAACCATGTAGAAGGAAAAACAGAAGTTGTTGGAAAATTCCTTCGTCTTTTCCTAATGAAACATCACTAACATGCATCAAGACTACGACAAAAGATATAGCACGAGTGTAGTTTCTATGCAAAACACAGATAATACTAGGAATCATTGTTGAACCTAAAGCCCACCACATAACATAAGAAACCAACTAGTAAGATCATCAAATCAAACACTCGCTTGTCCACCCTTACTCTCTCCTAAAATGCATCAAGCTTACACTAGTACCCTTCAAAACTAACCACCCTTCTAGTCAACCTACTTACTAGATTTTTATCATGGCCTAACAATTCTAGAACATAGAAAGTTCTCAAATATTATCACAAAAAAATTTTGACAAGTACACTCATGTCATAACCTTTAATTTTTTCATCTCTCCAGGCCATGCAAACAGAGCACATTAAGTAAAGTCTTCAAACCACTAAAAAAATTATTTTCTATAAAGTGAAATCCACCCTACAATTTAGTTCACCTACATTAACCTTACTTTTAACAATTTCAACACACACAACCCTTACAATCAATTATTTAACAATTGAACCCCTGAAATTTTCCATTCGTTTGAATAAATGATACACAACAATTGCACTCAAAGCCAAAGAACAGTAAAAAGTTTTATGTTATTATATTTTTTTTTTTTTTTTTTTTTTTTTTTTTTTTTTTTTTTTTTTTTTTTTTTTTTTAACATTTATAAACACTCAGGGGATCACAATATCATTATTATCATGAAAAAGGTTCAATTTCCCAATTCTCAGTCATCACAGTTATATCAATCAATGGTCCTCTTATGGAACCCAACCGCAAATTATAAACATACCAGAACGTGGTACCCAATCCTAGTTAGTTCCTAGTTAGTTAATCCCAAAAGTGGCAAACAATTGAATATTTACGTCGGAAAGTGGAAACACATCCAATTTAGTTATACTAGAATATGAAAATCGATCTATCTTAGTTCTGGCGAAATTTTGCAACTGATCCAATTTAGTTATGCCTTAACATGGCAACCGATTCATTTAACACACCATAATCATAAACACAAGTATATTATCACGTTCATGTAATTTAGTCATGATTGATGGCATTCATAATATCTTTATTTCCTTTGCACAAGTAAGATTAATAATGCGACATTCACACACATAAATTCATGCTAAAGATGAAGGAACCAACATCTATCACACAATTATAGAATCACAACTATCACCTAACCTAGATCATCATCTATGGCTTCTTTCTAGGATTCAAACATATTTTGTTCAATGCATGAGCGCATACACATAATTTTACCACTGATTTACATATATTAAGCGCCAAACACATAATTTTACTACTCAATTTTTATAACCTAGCCTTATTAGTCACCAAACATCTACAATGTAATTTTGTTCTTTAATTCTTGATTTTTGAATTTGTGATGACTGTAACGACCCAAAGTACCCCCTAGAAGTTATAGTACTGTTAGATCACCACACGGCATTGTCGACTCTAAGACGGTTTAAGTAAGACAAGCCCACAGTAGTTCAGTGGCATAATCATAATAAAAAAGATGGAAAATTTAAAAGATTTCATAGCACATCTTGCTACAATCATCACCTTCACTATATATTTATAATATATATATATATATTGTTTATATAATATACAATATTAGATAAAACTCAATAGGATATAATAGGGACATGAACCTTAACAACATTAAAATATAAATTAAGTTTATTACATAAACTTAAGGACACATCTTGACATACACAACCGTTGAAATCACAGGGGGCTCCCTTTACATTAACTTGAGGGACCTATCAAAGCTTTTCAATTAGGATACATCTTTTAGTTATCACCACCTACACTTTTTGTAAAAAGGATGAAGAAGAATGATATTATTACAAAAATTCAGTAAGTATTCCAACCATAAAAAAACATGCATTTAAAAAGGACATTTCGTTCAAATCATGCAACATGTCTTTGTAGTAAACTTCATTAACATAGGAACATATAAGCTTAATATAATTCACATATAGAATATACAAATGGAAACTACACATAATATCACATAAATCCATTCATCTTACTTTGAATGATATTAAATATTACCATACCTACTTGTTGATCGTACTTCTCATAAGTAACTCAAGTGTTACATAGTAGAGATATCACTTTGAGATCACCGTACAAAGTTCTTTCATAATAGATTCAGAACACAAGCACACTATATAATAAGTATACAATATTCTCATCGACATATCAAACTTCACCTTAAGACATAACATAAGACAACTACTAAGTCCACGCTAGGCAATATGTTGGGAGCATCCTATAAAAACTACTTTATACCAAGTGTCCTAAGAAAATCACCCTAGACTAGCATAACATCTTCAACCAAAGTAAACATATCCTAACAATCTAGACATAAAAGCTACATACTCAATCATAGTACTAGGAATGTTTGCTTATAAACCTTTAGTCATAAATCACTGTTCATTCAAGGTAAATACTACCCTCTATAACGTCGTAAACAGCTTGCGGGTGCAAGGTTACCACATGGAGTCCCATAACAATTACATATACTAAGTAAACCCATTTAGAATACCATAAGTGCTAATTAACATGCATAGTCATAATGTCATATAAATAACATGTCATTTAAATGCATTAATAACAAAGTGTTTAGTCAGCAGGTATCCCCATCCTTCATTTTTGAACTCTTCATCTAGTGGAGGTATAGGTAGGGCCAGGTTTCTATACCAAGTACACTTCTCAAGAATTGAAATTTTGATTAGAGTGTCATTTTTCTATATTCAGTTAATTATTAATATTGTGAGACATAGCCATAACAAACATACACCCATGTTCTCTGAGAGCTATGTGGAATCCGGTGTTCTACTCCCACATAAAAAAGAGAGGGTTAACACTTGCCTAAGGTTCAACAAATCGTACATAGATATAAAGGTGGTATCCAGAAGATATAACCTATAGGGCACATAGTTATGGAATATGGAGATCGCTTCTAGAAACCTTGACTTGCTAACGTGGAATTTTCCATCACATGAGACAACATCTTTGTTAGGAAAACCTGGAAACATACTAATAAAAATTAATGGTCTTCTTGTAGGCAAAAGACTAACTTCCTCAGAACCACATACCCTATTCTCTTTCACTAAGTGAAGCTCCAGCTCTTCATTTGTTCAATGTTCACTCCTTGCTAGATCTAAGGCCTTTTTTTTTAAATAATTTTAAGACTTTAGTTTGTAATTCATACCAGGAATGGGCTTTAGATCTTGCTCCTCAATTCATTGCCTCAAAGGATTTATAAGATTAGAATGGGTCCTTTCATCATAGAAAGTACTCATGTACGAATTGTCCGTTTAATCATAGACCCTACTTCATCTGAGAATGTCCTTTCACATAATCATACAATTGTACATCATGTGTGTGTGCATATTTATGACTTTATTAATTATATACTTCACATTCATAGAAATAGATAATAATGCATAGGATAACTATTCTTTCCTTTATCATCATGAATCTATCCTACTATTAGATATGCATGGAGTGTGTGTGTGTGTGTAAATTGGTCAACATGATCACATAATTCCTTAACACATAACATTGAGGAACCCACCCTCTAAATATCACGAAAAGTACAATATTAACTCATGTCTCAAGTCATACACAGATAGAGAGTACTAATAACTATAGACTTTATACCTCAATTACATCCAGAGGAGACACTAACATATTTAATCCTTCGATAGAAGTTCCTCGCCATACGGTTTCAAAATTATATGGATTCATATATGTAGGGGTCCATGTATAGAGTATCATCAACATTAGCACATTCTTTAGACTCACACACTAAACCTAAAAGGACATCCAAATATACTAAATCCTTCACAAACCTAAATAATATGAAACTAATGTAGAAGGCATTAGTCTATAATTCACAATAACATCGATTAACATTGAACATGATACTAGAATCTAAGGAAAAATCCTTTCCAATTCCTAACGTAGCAAATACTAATGTCCAATTCATATTGAATCTAATTCCATCCAAGGTTTGATCATAACCACATTAAAAGCTGTATAAAAATGTAAATACGCTACCATACTGGACCCATATCAATCAAAAGCCATTCAAATACATTATACGAAATAAAAGGAAACTATATCAACTTAGAAAAATAGCCAAGATATGATCATACGTGACAATTCCAACAATCATACCTTAATTGATAGCGATAATAAATATAAGACTAGGATTATCAATAGTTACTACAATCTCTTACTAGCTGATGGAATCACAATCTAGTCAAGCTCAGAAGGTCCATACAATCATAACTTAGAGGCTAAGGAGATCATGGGTTATTCATAAAATTGGATATAAATGAGAAACAACATCATTAAATAAAATAAACAAACATATTATTCACCCATTAGAATTCTTTTGAAATAAATTAGACACTAAACCATGGCTAGATTGAAAATGAGAAATTTGTCTTAGCATCATGTTTAGAAACAACATTGTGAGAACTCATAATATCTATAGTTTATCATGGATGAAATATTACATATTTACAATTTAAAAGATCATGAAATTTTTAGAACAAATCCCAAGCATTTAAACTACAATGCTTGTTCTTTAGCTTGGTTTTCAATGGACGTTTTGGGGTTTTTGAAGAAAAGAGAACTTTGGATTTTGATTTGTTAATGGGTGTTGTTGAGGTTTTGGATTGGTAAAGGGTTTAAAAAGGTCCTAAAAAAAGGGAATCAAACGTCCCCTAACTTACAAAAACACCCCCACACGAATTGGGGGCTCTTTAAACATCATCAAAATTGACTTTTACAATGACTAACCACAAGATCTGGGGATGGGCTTGGGCGTCGCGGGGGTACGCCCAATATGGCCCTATATCTTTTGGCGACAAGTCAGGTAATTAGGGCACACTTCACTAGGGCCAACATATAATTCTTGCTCCTTGCCACGCTGCCTTGGGACAGTCAACTTGCACGGTTTGCGGTCCTCCTTGTTAGGGGCCCACCTTCGCGATGGTCCCCGGGGAGTCGTCCCGGATGTTTTGACCCTTAAAATATTTATTAGGGTACTAGGGTCAAGTATATTGTTTCTCAAGTCCAAACAAGAAATAAAAACAAAGCAAACGTACAAGGACTCGCTAGCACCTCTGTCACATCCCGAAACCAAACCCTAGAAGTTAGGGGTAATCTTGGATTTGCAACCGGTGTACTTGACCTCTTGTAGGTCTTGTACAAGACCTTACATCTAATTCATCACATAAAAATAATGAAAAGTATTGTGGAATTACATGTTTTCATAAAAAAAAGTATACTCTTTAAAAACTCTTTCATATAAAGTCATAGGAAATACAAAGTCTAAATCTAATTAAACATAAGACACGAGAATACTTTGGGAAGACTGTACTTCAAAATATAGAAATACTTGAGTTATTACAACTAATTCAATAAGAAACATAAAAGACAATCTAGAGTCCGCACATCAAATCAGGACTACACTTAGACTTATCTTAACGAAGGCTACGGTTAGCTCTTCCTTCCCAAATGCTCCTCACCTACCAATCAAGTTTTTAGGAATAGATGAAAACATGGTTAGTACAACCTATGTACGTAAGAAATGGAATAATACATGAAAATCATGAAAAATTGACTTTTATTGGAAATGTGTTATCTTGTTCATTAAAAATCTATATATCATAATAAACATTTAACAACTTAGAAAGAATACAGATAAAATTTTGACAAAAATTTTAATTCTCTAGTCAGTTTACCAGTAACTCAATCAGTGTTACTTATGAATAATCATGTACAGTGAGTACTTGTACTCACCCCTTAGACACCATCTATTATGTAATCATCCCATGAAGGCTTCCTAAGCTCCTTAGCAACAAAAAGAGAGAGACCACCAGCCACCTTCCCTAATGCGTGCCTAAATAATCTCAAGAAGTACTTATATGAGTCAATTTACACACTTACAAACCATCAATGTACAAACCTGATTTATCTGTCAACGATATCAAAGACCTTAACTAAGTAATCTCGAAGAAGGAAACGTTTCCGATAATTCGCACCTCTTCAAGAACCTAACAGTAATTTCCTTAGAATCCTCTAGGCTTAGATCATTGTCAACCTAACAGACCTTTTCCTAAGTTACTCATTCCTCAAAACTCATTAGGCTAATATACAGCTGTCATTCCTTGGACCTCTTCACACCTTAACTAGACAGTACTTATCTACTATAGATATGTACTTATACAATTAATATTATTTCTTAACTTAAGACATTACATTCAGTAGTTCATTTAGGAGACATTCAACAAATAAAGGACATTCAAGTAATGGCCCTGGACAAGATCCTGGAACTCCAAGTAACACATTCAAAACTATTGTGCAATGTATAGATAGTGTCCCATACCACCATCTAAATTTCATAAATCTTTTCTAAAGCTAATAGGTATTCCATATGATATGAATAGGCAATAATTGACATAAACCATAATAGCAAGACTTGTAATCTGGAGTTCTAACCTACTTCGATAAGGGTTTTCTCCTTGCCAATGGTAGAATTTAGACACATCCCATGTAGGCATATGGGTATGGAATATGAAGGGCATGCTGTGTAGTCTAGTCTCTTTCTTTAACTAGAACTACTTCTCTTACCATATTCACTCGCTGCTAGCCTTCTTTTTCATAGAGTAATTCACACATAATGTTCATGTAAAAGGGTACCACATCAAGTTCATAACCCAATTACATTTTCCCTACAAAAGAAACGTCCACTAGGGCTACCTCACAATGGCGACAAAATATCATGATGACTATTCTAAGGATTAATTTGAAGTCGTTCCATAAAATTATTCTACGTACTTCATTCCCTTACTTTAAAGGATACCATTACGGATTACGACTTCAACATTTATAGCCTTCCCACTAGGTTTAAGGTTTCACATAAATTGGCCCTTGTGTAGCAATAATATCTTTCTGCCCGTGTTTTAATGATTCGCTAGTTGATGTCAGGTTCTCAACGTAGATTCATGTAACGTATAAAACAACATTGTCAGGTGATTAGAGATATCACCTGGTGCACTGTCCATCAATTCAAACTTGTAAAATTGAAAGATATGATAAATATCTGGAAATGCCTTGATGTCACTGCTCATCACCCAAAATTTGGGCAAAATAGCGCGGTTTTGAAACTACTAGTGTTGGTCACAATCCCTTAGTGGAAGAATTATTTGGTGCGGTCCACCATCTACATAGTCGGGTAGCAAGAAATGACTTGTTTCTGGTGATCTCGTTGGGCTGTTGTTTCCAGCTCTGTATGAGTTACCGAGCAGGAGGTTTGAGAGATCTTTTGTGAACTGCCTTCAACTTCAGCACAGTCCCAGTGTTTGCCTCATCAGTGTTATGTTTTGCAGAGTGACATGGACTGTTGGCAGTTGCAGCAATCCCAAAAGCACTACCCCCTTCTTCAGTCTAAGAGGCAGTGTTTTGGAGTATGCAACATTGATCTTGTGATGTAGTGGCCCGAGGTGAATGTGGTGTTGTACAAGTGAACCTCCGACCCACTTGCCTCAGATGCGGTTTGTCACTTAGATTGAGACGTTGTAGAGGGTCAGGCCTGTCAGCATTCTTCAATCTTGGTAGGCGTGGCTTGGTTCGTATAAACATGACCAAAGTTAGCATGTGTACAAATTATTCACACACTATAGAGTATTAAGACTTACCTTATGGTTTAACAACATTGTGACGCCTTGCATTAAAATAATGTCACTCAACCTATTATCATGAAGGCTCACAAAATCAATTGAATAAAATTGCACTTTAAATACTGATCATGAATGCCTTCATGAATCGTGGAATGGACCACAACCATTGAAGTCCTTCGTGAAATGTAGGTAGAATTAAAAAAGACAGGACTAACCAAATAAAACACCTAAGTATTGTCCCCCCCCCAAAAAACCGAATAAAGGACCGGTCCGTGAAAAACTAAGTGTCGTAGTCTATTCCGTGATCATGTCATTAACAACAAACCGCAGAAAATGGCAAACAACTAAACTACGTCAAGGAAGAATTATGCACAAGATCACAGTCCGTGAAGAAATTCAAGGGCCATAGTCTTGTTCGTGAAATCAGTTTAAAATCAAAACAAAACTAATCAACCACATAAACTACTCAAGCAATTTTCATAGAGAAGGTCACGGTCCATGTTGAAAACCACATGCTATAATCTCGAGCATGAACTAAATCACCCAGATGGTGTTACATTCGTTGTTCACGGATAGGGTTATGGGGCGTAAACAACACTACAGACATTATAATTGAGCGTGGTTCTCCCGTACCCAGGTTTTAGCTATGGAGTTTATCTTTCCAACTCTAAGTGCACATCTCTGCATGTTTAAGGGAAATCTAATAGTGACCACCGAATCATAGAAGAACACCCTTAATGGATATAAAATTTCTTACCCTAAACGACTAACTAACTATTTTAAACCTCACACTCCAAAATCATGACTGGGCTTGCGACAGCTTCCCCCGCCCGCCCTCCCATACTACCTTTATGGCAACCCAAGACCACCATTGTTTGTGATTAAGGTAAAATTTAAATAGCATATATTAACAAAGAAGATTGTACTTACTAGGAGGGATTGAGTTGTGCTTGTAGTAATGGCAATTCAGGTTGTAGTGTGAGGATGGGTAGCCTTAACAGACAAGACGAGAGGAAGTAGAAGAAGGAAAGAAGAAATTTTTTTAAAAGGCGTAATATAGTAGACCTAAATATATTTTGCAATGTACGGGTCAAATTATGAACATGTCGGGTTTGGTTTTAATGAATTATTTGCACACACAATGGATCGTGGAATAGTCCGTCAAAACAGTCACGGTCCGTATACCCTACCATAGAAATAGTTCAAGGATGATCTTACCTGGGATAGATGATAGTTCGTCAAATCCTTCGTTAAAAGGGTTATGAACCATGAGATGGGTTGTATATAACACTTTCTCCTTGTTCAATTTCGCTTCAACTTCACGGTAGTTAACAAAGTTCGGATACGTTACTTTGAACCATAAACTTTTTGTGTTGTTTTTTCCAGTAGCTTGCATTAGTTCATGTTCCCTTAGACAGATGGTGAAGTGAACCGTAGAGCCTGTCAAGGTCCGTGAAGCCTCTCGTCATACACAACCTGAACAAGCTCTTCTGTATTTTCTCACAAAGTAGATGGTGAAGTGAACCGTATAGCCTGTCAAGGTCCGTGAAGCCTCTCGTCATACACAACCTGAACCAGCTCTTCTGTATTTTCCACAAAGTAATCCTACACATGTCATAACCCATTAACTCTTCAAACTACACTAGCACAAAAAAAGAAATATGAAAATTCCTAAATTAAGACATCTTGGGTTGCCTCCACGCGCGCATTTTAGCATCTGGCCGCCCAGGTTTCTTGAATTCTAGACTTATATCATCATGTGGTCTTTTACTGCGCTTTAGTTTCTTCCTAGGCACCTTTATATGCTTTGGATTTGTTTACTATTAGCTTTAAACCACTATCCTTTATTATTTTCCAATTATCCTGCTCAAGATTTAAATAATTGAGTGACCTTAAAATGACCAGGATCATTTGGATATTTATTTTCGTAGGAATAATTGTAATCTAAAATTAAACAACAACACCAAGACCTTAGTAGAGAAATTTTTTTTCTCAATGTGTTTATCATGATACTGGTTCATCCTCTGCTAATACAATGTTGATATCTCGTATGCTCTCTGACAAAACTTATCCATCTAAGTTCTGATATCTAAGCTTAAATTAGTTGTTTCATTCTGGTTGAGATTTAGCTTCTTCAACACCCAGAGTGCTTTATGTTCTAGTTCAACAGGCAAATGACATGCTTTCCAAACACCAGTTTGTATGGAGACATATCAATATTTGTTTTAAAAATTTTCCGGTATGCCCACAATGCATTATCTACCTTTCTTTCGTAGTGCGTCTGGTTAGAATTTATCGATTTAGACAAAATGTCCTGGATCTCACTTTTAGATACTTTCATTTGACTGCTACTATGTTGCTGATATTGTAGCTACCTTATAATGTTTCACTACATACTAGGTTAGGAGAGTACTGAATATTTGTTACAAAAATTAGAACCACCATCACTAATAATAGCTCTAGCTGTCCGAAATCGTACAAAAATATTCTTCTTTAAGAATGCTGCCACAATCTTTCCATCATTTTCAGGTAACGCTACAACTTCTACCTATTTGGATACATAGTAAAATACTACTAGGATATACTTTTGTCAATATGATTTCACAAAGGGTCCCATGAACTTGATACCCCACACATCAAAAAGATCAATCTCAAAAATTGATGTCTAGGTAACTCATCACATCTTGATATGGATCCTTCCGTTTGGAAAATATCACAATTTCTTACCAACTTGGTTGCATCCTGGTGAATACTTTGCTGATAATACCATCACTGGAGAATATTATGAGTTTGTCGAGCTCGATAGTAGTTCCCGCCTACAAAAGAGACATGACAAACATACTGAATGAGTAGCATTTTAGCTTGAGAACACATCTCGTGATGATGTTTTCCACACACACTTTGTACAAATAAGGCTCATCCAATAAATACTTACCCACATCATGTATTAAATTTTCTTTTGCTGATAATTAATCCCCTCGGGTATCTAATCATTGACTATAAAATTAGCAAAATCAGCAAACTATGGAATGAGATCAAGAGTAGCAGCCAATACTTGATCATCTGGGAATGCATCATGTACTTCTGGCTTACTTTGTTCCCTCTGTGCATTTTCCAATCATGAAAGGTGGTCCTCTACATGATTTTCACAACCTCTTCTATATTTTACATCAAAAGTCAATATCCTGACGTAGTAACACCCATCTAATTAATCTTGGTTTTGCATCCTTCTTAGCCAAGAGATATATATCAGTGCAACATGATATATGTGAACTATTACTTTGCTGCCTAGAAGATAAGCTATGAATTTCTCAAATGCATATACTATAGCTAACAATTCATATTCAGTGACTATGTAGTGTCATTGTGCTCCATTTAGGGACTTACTAGCATAGAAAATTGGATGGAACAACTTGTTGAGCTTCTGACCCAATATAACACCTAAGTAGTGATAGTAGAATCACAAGTAACTTCAAACGGTTCTGCCCAGTGTGGGCTAATGTTCATAAGTGGTAAGATCAGTTTCTTTTTGAGGCTTTCAAAGGATTTTAGGCAGGAATAATCAAAGATGAACTTCACTTCGTTATCCAACATCTTACACATTGTGTGTACCTTCCGGTTCGGAAAAAAGGTTCTAATAAGACCCCTATTTCGAAGAAGTTATTGCAAATAGTTTGACCTATGGATTCTGCACCTTTGGAGAAGTCCTTCATAAAACACCTATTGAGTCCGGCATGTCCTAAGAATCTTTTAAAACCCTCTACACGAATAGGCAGACGTAATTTTTTGATCGCCTCAATTTTTGCCTTGAAAACTTAAGTTCCCTTTTGTGACAATTTATGTAAAAGAAAGATGCCTTCTTTAACCATGAGTGGATTTTTCTCATTCAGCAGCTTCACGACCCAAAACGAGTCGTGAGTGGCACCCACACTTTACCTATATGTTAGCGACCAACCAAGCCAATCCCAACATTCAACCAAAATAAACAGAAAAATGCGAAGACTTAAACTCATAACGAATCAATTAAATAACTTCCTAAATTTATCAATTACTCTCCCCAAAACGTTAAGTCAGCATCACAAGAACATCTATCCTCAAATTCTAATCCCTAAGAGGACGAAAAAACTAAATAAGTAAAAGAGGATGGTCTATGTCCGAACTCAAGGACATCAAGAACGCGAGAAAACAGAATCCAGTCGAGCTAGAACAATAGCTCTACCCTGAAATCTGATTTGTGGGAGTCTCGCTAGAGTTTGCGGGTGAGTCGAATCGATGGGTACTTTGCTGCACTCACAAATAACAAAGAAAGATAACATACAGTAGGGGTCAGTAACAAAACCACAATTATGAATAGTATCACGGCCAACTAAAAATAGAAAACCATAATATCAAGCATACCATAAAATCGACACCATACTCAGCGAGATAACACCAAACACTACCATAACTATTGGCCACCACCAAACAAGCTATGAGGACTCATGCCTCCACACCATACTCATTTGGGAATAGTTCTTTAATCTGAGTAAATATTAACAGCTTCAAGATCAGTCATTTTTTACTATCCTGGTGTCCGAACGTGACAACTCGATCCTCTACTATCCTTGGTGTCTGTAACGGAAACCCGATCTACTACTACTATTCCTGGTGTTGGAACGTGACACCCGATCCATTACTACTATCCTATTTGTCGGAACATGACACCCATCCATACTATATCCTGGTGTCGAACGTGACACCCGATCCCTTACCTCATGTCTTTCAGTTCATCAGCCTTATTTTAATAGCCAAGGAATCATCATTACAAAGAGGGTTTAGTTTTTAAGCTCACACAACCTCATCTTTCCAACCCATACAATTACATTAATCACATCATGCAAGCATACAATTAGCATATAGAATAATTTACAATACTACCTAATACTATCATTTCATTAAGAGTTTACCTCTGAAATAGCATAAACCATAACCTACCCTCCACCGAAAATCCTGATCACAGCAATCTACTTCTTCTCCAATTCTTTGTTTTTTCCTCTTCGTTCTCCCTCTCCTCGTCGTTCTCCCCTCTTCTCTATTCTTTCTAATTCTTTCCGTAGTCAAACCCCTTTTCTTTCACACCTAATGTCATTACTTAAGTATAAAAATATAAAAATAACCACTTTTTATTTCAAGGTTATCTCCTTTCACCCCACGAATTGACTTATTCTAAACATTAATCCAACTAACTTTATAATGAGAAGTCAGTGATATTCCAAAACGCCTCCTTAAAAACTTTTTAACATAAATCTGCCCAGCTAGGGTTAGTAGCATGTGACGGTCCATCACGACTGGGACGGTCCGTCCTGCGAGTCGTCACAAATTTCCAGAAACTCATTCTGTGAAAGATTTGTGACGGTGGCCACCCCCGTTTTTCCGTGGCCAACGACGGTCCGTCCTGCCCATTCCTGCGTGACGTTAAGATAGTCGATCTCAGTACTCAAATGTTTCCAGGATCTAAGTGTTTTGGAACGAGACCCGCTCGACGGTCCATCGTCGCCGATGATGGTCCATCGTGGGGATTCTTCGACCAAAAGTTATTACAGAACTAAATTCTAACTGCTCAAACGACTACGGTCTTCACAATATCTCCAATTTCCCACCGTTCGTCCGAACGATCACTAGAAGAACACAAGGATGAGAAAGTACCTGAATCTTAAACAGGTGGCGGTATTGTTCTTGCATATCAGCCTCCTTCTCCCAAGTGGACTCTTCACTGGTCGATTTTTTCCATTGAACTTTGATGGATGCAATTTCTCTCTTGGATTTCAACTGCTGATTGCTCTATCCAGAATGTCAACAACTCCTCCTCATAAGACAATTCTCACAAGAAAATAATCCACTATAATGTAGTTTCCATCCCAGGGTACCTTTTCAACATAGACACATGAAATACCCCCAGGGTGCATGCCCCTGCACCCAAAAGCCTGGAGAAAGCTATTCATTAGCTACCTGCCCCACCCTTCAGAATTTCAATGAAACCAATATACCTTCTACTAAGTTACCTCGCTTACCAACCACCATCACCCTTTTTCATGGGTGACACCTTTAGTAAACTTGTGTCACCCTCCATAAACTCCAAGTCTCGAACCTTTCGATCTCATATTCTTTCTGCCTACTTGACCATAAAAGCTTTCTTGAAGTCTTTCGACTTTATATCTAACCGATTCCCCAAAAGATCAGTACGCACCAGGTCTAACCGTCAAATGCATCACACCACCCAATTGGAGACCGACATCTCTCCCATACAGTAGCCTCGCATGGGGGCCATATCAAATATTGAGTGATGCTTATGTTGGTATGAGAACTCTGCTTAGGGTTAAGACGGATTATCCCAGACCACCAAAATTCTATCACACATGCACGAATCATATCTTCCAAAACCTGAATATTCGCGGGACTCAGACTTACCATCAGTCTGATTTGAAATGCGGTGAACAAAGAGTCCACCTATACATATTCGGCTCAATGTTTCCAAACTTAAGTGAAACTGCGTACCTCTATCTGATATAATGGAAAGTGGAACACCATGCAATCAACAATTCCCTGAGATCATAAAGTTGCGAACTTCTCGCATTATAAGTCCCTTGACCTGGAATAAATGACAGGAGCTTGTTATCTGTCCAACAATTAGCCAAAATGGAAGTCCTACTTACCCATTGTTTTAGAGGTCCAACCACCGAATCTCCATCAATTCTCTCCCTCCACTTCCATTCTGGAATGGCCATTCTCTAAGTGTCCCTCCAGGCCTCTGGTGTCATAACAGTGCCCTGCTGACAATTCGGGCATTGACCACAAAATCCACAATGTCCCGCTTCATCCTCTCCACCAAAAATTGTTGCTTTAATCACGATCCTCTTGTTGCACCGAGGATGTATAGAATACCTTTGACTATAAGCCTCTTAAAATAGTGTGGAATCAAATCAATCGACACGGTGGGTATACAACCCTCCTTAATTCTCAAAACCAGTCCTCAATCGCTTTTTGCTTCCTTAGCCTCTCCTCGAACACCTTATCTCGGATCCGGATAAGGTTTCTCATGGTAAAACTGCTTTCCTTTAAGTTTTTCAAAGAAAGAGAGATCTTGCCTCCACACAAGTCAAAAATCCTCCCTTCTTCATTTTACTTCTAGGCCTCAAAATATTAGCCAAATCTGAACCTCTCTAGCCAATGGGTGTCTAGAAACCTGTCAAATGGTCTAGACTTCCCATGCTCCCTACCTTCCTCTTAAAGCCATCTCTACAACACAGGTACAAACATTAGCTTTCCCGTTGTATATACAAGTAGTGATATCATAGTCCCTTCTGTAGTGTTCCATCCATCGCCCTCTGTCTCAATTCAAAGATCTTTCTTCTTGTATGTATTACCATATTGTATTTAGCTGACGATGGATCCGTTATAGGACGTCACATTACCCATATGATAATGTCTCCATTGCGTTACTCGAACACTCTACGCAGCCAACCCAAATCCGCGGGTGGGATATTAGGATTTCATCACCTTTACTGTCCTCGAGGCATAGCAATGACATTCGTCCTTGCATAAGCACGCACCCAAAACAATAGGTGCATCACAATAAACAATGAAATCTTAGCTTCCCTTGCTATGGTATAGAATTGGGAAGTAGTCACAGTCTTTAGTTGCTGAAACTTTCTTCACAATCGTCCGACCATACAATGGGAACAACTCTGCTTAGTCAAATTTGTCAATCGGAAGAAACGGAAGAAATTCCCTGACAATCGACGGTCAGTAGCTAGCTAAACCAACTGAAATCTTACCCATGGTAACTAGTAGGTGTCATCCCGTCACCGCACTTCTTCACTGCTTCAATCGTGGAAGGATCCACCATCACGCCCTCCGTATGGAAACCACCTGCCCCAAGAAGGACACTAAATCTAGCAAAAACTCACCTTAGAGAATTTTGCTATAAAGCTTTTTCTCCTAACATTTCCAATACCATTCTCATTGCTCCTCCTGTTCTTTCTTGCTCTTTGTTATACCATATATATCATAAACATAATGACAAGACATCCGATAGTGGGCTTACAAATCCCGTTCATACAATCATGAAAGCAGGCGGGGTCGATTCGTACGTCAAAAGACATTACTGAAGATTCATAAGCCCCGTTCTTTTTTTTAACACCTAGTTCGAAAAGCAGTATTTGGCCCATCTGTTCCCGATTTTCAATTTGGGATGATAACCGATCACAAGTATTTTAAAGGTACAACACTTGTACTGGTCGAACAAATCCATCAAGCGAGGAAGAGATACTTTGTTCTTAACAGTTACTTTCAATTCAGTTCTTTAGTCTATCACATCCGAAAGAATCCCATCCTGCTTCTTTCACAAATAAAACTGGAGCCACTACCCAAGGGAAGCGCTCGGTCTATAGAAGCCTTTCCTGAAAAAAACTCTTTTGTTGGGCCTTTAACTGTCTAACTCAGTGGAGCATCCTATACATGGGTATGGAAATGGGCCGAGTACCGGTCCAGAGTGAATGCAAAAGTCATATCGTCTTATCTGGTGTCATACCATGAGTCTGAAGGAACACGCCGAAACTCACGCTATCGAAACAGACTCAGTTGAAGGTACGTGGGGTAGAAGCTGGCCCTTAGGTGTGCCAAAACGCTAAAAACCTTTACTAACCATTCTTTAGAACGAAGAAAGAGATGATCCGCACTGTAGTGGAAGCGTAGTCACACCTCCCACACTAACGATCTGTCCCACTGGCCAATGTCCACAGTTTTGGCATTACATCTAAGATTGCAAAGTTGCTAGAAAGCACAGTCATGATACCCGAATTACATCGAAATCACCATTTCTTAGAACTAACCAAATCTATATGAACGTATTCTCCCCACAAAAGTCACCAGATAATACCTATTACCTTTGAACCATCATAGACTCTACGCACCGGAGTAGAAACCGAACAGGCAAGTTCAACCAATTCACAATGTAAATTAAGCTAGTAGCAAATGAGAAGATACATATGAAAATGTGGAGCAAGAACAATAATACGAATCCATGCAATCACAAACCAAATATAATTTACTGGTGATACCGCTCGATGGTCCTCCCGCTGTGCCGACCTCTCAGGGAAAGGGTAACAATGGCCTATTACCTGTCTCCCGTTGCCCCTAACCATGTTGTGTTGGCAGTCGGCCGGCTATGCCCGCCAACCCGGTGGTTTTGGTGACCACCCTTACCTTGACCACCACGTTCTCCCGAATGGCGACCTCTTCCCTGACCACGCTCTAACCTCTGCTATTGGGGTCTTTTAACCTGTTTTGGAGAAGATCTCCGTAATGTTCCAATTTCCCCCCATCCATCACACTCTCTGGTTCAAGAAAGGGTCTCTATAAATGACGGAGTCTGGGGATAAACCCTAACCAGAGAATGTTGACCGGTCTGCGTGGACCCCCAGCTACAGCCTGTAGTGGAGACTGAATAGTCCGGGCTGGATAACATCCTAAATCTGCCCTCCTAGGTAAGAACCACTAAACTCACCTCCCTTATAAAACTTCTTAGTTTCTATACGATGGTGAAGTCATCTGGCTCACTACTCCCTCCACCTCTATCACAAAGTCTACCGTTCTAACCAGCTCCTGAAAGGATTTCGCGACAGTAAGATACCTGTAAGGCAGACTTCTCAAATCTGCCTCAACCGCCTTCCAAACGTACTGCGAATCCGCTCTGTGGATGAACAAAGCTGGGTGGCATACCTAGCATAATGCCGACACGTACGCTCATACGTATAAACCGACATCCCCGCCTTGCGATAGGGTCATGAACTCATTTCTCTTCCTATCCCTCAAAGTCCCGGGTATATCCTTCTCCAAAACACTATGAGAATGAGGCCCAAGTCATAGGTGCTTCTTTGCTGTTGAACACTCAAGCCTACGATCGTCCACCACATTTTGGCGTTTCCCTGAAATTGATAGGTCACAATTTCGTTCGACGCCAATCGTTGCTCTACTATGCCCATCTTGTGTATATTCATGACAATCGACCAGAAATCCTCGGCAAAATCCTCCAGAACAGTACCTTGGATGGAGATCTGGAGGTTTCAATTTCCAAGAACTTACTGAAAAGTTCTGCTGATCACTTGTCATTATAGGCCCTGTATTCAATCGAGGAAACGTGCCTATTTACAATGAGCAATCCATGGGGGAGCACAGTACTGGCATGTTGTACTCCCGGAACCTGAGGTGCTCTGGGCAGAAAACACTGGAAGTGTCTGACCCTGATCGATAACCCGCTCAGATATAGGTAAGAACCTAATTATCATCTTTGGGGGAGGTTTTGGGGTGGTAATTCCCTCATTTTTCACTTGCTCATTGCAAAAAAAAAAAGAAAAAAAGACCCTCCTCACCCTCTCTTACTACTTCCTCATCGGTGGAGGAGTCCCGCTAGTACTAGATTGGCCAGGTGCAGTCCTCTTCTCTAGAGGAACGTCTTCCCGCGACTCTACCACGCTTACTCTTGCCACTACTCTCTTTGAGCTACAACCCATTGGCTGGCTCAGAGGCCCCCCCCTCTTTCTTTGGCCGGTGCGGTGTTGGCCGCGTTGTTTTACTCCTCTAGTTCTAATCTAAAACCATCGTGCGAGAACTCGAGTGAAGATGGTCAGATCCAATTTGTATCATCTAGAGACCAATTGACCAAGTATGCACGAAGAAGGAAGGAATGGAATTTTTCTTTCCTAAAGTCTATAAGCCTCTCAGAAAGTAAAGGCTTTTGTCCTACCGTTATCCTCAAGACTCACTAGACTCGTCTTGTGTGATGAGACCAACGAACCATGCTCTGATACAAGTTTTTCACACCCAATATGCTTTAGCCGCGCGTGCATTCACACTTACCCTACACGGGACGAACCACCAAGTCCAATCCCAACATTCAACCATAATAACAGAAAAATAATGTGGAAGACTTAAACTCATTAACGAAATCAATTACATAACTTCTAAATTTATAATTACTATCCCCAAACCTGGAAGTGTCATCATCACAAGAACCTCTATCCTGAAATTACTCGAATCTAAGAGTAATCTAAAAAACTAAAATAGTAAAAGAGATAGGTCCATGTCCGACTTCAAGACATCAATACGCGAAGAAGAATCTTGTCCTGACTAGTAACAATAGCTCACACCCTGAATCTGATTATGCGAAGTTCTGGCTAGATTTTGCGGTTTGTGTCGCAAGAAGTCCGATTGTGACGGGTTTTGCGGCACTCCACAAATAACAGAAAGAACTACCAGTAGGGTGTCATTACAAAACACAATTACTGAGTAAGGTCTCATCATCGTTCGGCAACTAAAGAATAAAAGCGAATGTATATAAGATATAACATAAAATCACTACCAAGCACACAAGATAACACACAGTAACCAAACTATTGGCCAACCAACCACCCAACACAACTCCGAGGACTCATCCTCACCCCATACTCATTTGGGAAATAGGTTCTTTAAATCTGAGTATAATTACATCTTCAAGATTCATTTTCTTTTTACTATCCGGGTGTCGGAACGTGACACTCCATCCTCTACTATACTGTGGTCGAACTGACACCCGATCCACGACTACATCCTGGTGTCGGAATGTGACAACCCGAACATTACTACTTATCCTGGTGTCGGACCGTGACAACACCCCCCGATCTCACGACTACTATCCTGGTGTCGGAACGTGACCACCCGGATCCTTACCCATCTTTTAGTTCATCAAGCATTCTTTTTTATACCAGGCAAAATCATCATTAACAAAGAGGGTTTAAACTTTAAGCTTCACAACCTCATAATCTTTCCAACCCATGTACAATTACAAACAGATCACATCATGCAAGCATACAATTAAGCATTAGAAACTTACAATACTACCCAACCCAATACATATCATCTCGCTATTAAGAGTTTACTATGAAATAGCATAAACCATAACCTACCTCCACCGACGATCGTGATCAGCACTCTACTTCTCAAAATGCTTTGCTTTCCTATTCGTTTCTCCCTCTCTCGTTTGTTCTCCCCTCTTCTCTCTGTTCTCTCAATCTGCTTATTCAAAACCCTTTTTTCTTTTCACCCTAATTGTCATATAATAGGATAAATATATAAAAATAACCACTTTTTATTTCAAGTTTATCTACTTTAACCCCCCAAATTGAATTATTTACTTAATCCACAAACTTTATAAATTATAGGCATGATAGTCCCAAAACCGCCCTAAAAACTTTTAACAAAAATCGACCCAATAGCCAGGTTACGACTGTGACGGTCGTCACGACTGTGACGGTCCGTCTGCGACTCGTCACAAGTTCAAAAACTCCAATTATGTTGAAAGATTTGTGACGTTCCGTCTTCAACGACGGTCCTCCTTCCCATTTACTCGTGACTTCAGAGAGTCGATATCAGTACTTAAATTTTCAGGATCTAACGTGTTTTGGAACGATACACCACATCGACGGACGATCCCTCGGGGATCCGTCGACCCAGACAGTTATTACCACAAATAAATTCTACTGCTCAAAACGACTAACAGGTTGTTACAAGCACCAAGTTGGCTTTCTCAGGTCTCTGTAATGCCATGAAAGATTCAACAAATAGTCATCAAAAGTATCTTCTACTACAAAAAAGTTGTCTATTTATACGTTCAAAGTGTCTTCTACCATATCTAAAAGATGGACAAAATGCATTTTTGAAATGCGGATGGTGCACATAATCAAAGCGGCTTGCGTATTCAAATGTATCGTAATGAAATGTAAATGTGGTCTTTTCCTGATCATCAGGTGCAATGGAAATCTTATTATAACCAGATTATCCATCTAAGAAATAATACCACCCTTTACATGCTAATCTGTGTTTCATTTGCTCCATAAATGACATATGGAAATGGTCTCGGAAGTTCCATATGTTTAGCTTCGGGTAGTCCATGCATACTCGCCACCCAGTCACCGTTCTCTGTGGATCTATTTCATTCTTTGAATTTTCTACTATAAATCAGACCCCCTTCTTGGGCAACATATACTTGGCTGACCTAGTGGAGTCTGAAATGGGTAACCACCGCTACCTCTTTGAATGGTGGTTTCAAATCTTTTTGGTGCTCACACTGAGTTGGGTGTGCACTCTTCTACAAGATGAATATTTTTCATGCAAATGCCTGGAGGGATTCAAATTATATCAGAAATATTCAACCCAATAGATTTTTTAAACCTTTGAAGTACTTTGATCACATGTAAGGTGTTGTTAGTACCCAAATATACATACCTTAGGTTACTTGGAAACTGTTTTATCTCAAAAATTGGTGGTTCCTCAATGGATGGTTTAACATGAGGATGTGGTCAGTTTTTCAAGTCCAGATCTTTTTTTTTGTAGCATAAGAATATTCTCCCATACCTTGCAAAACATTCATCATTTCTCCATTATTAGACAAAAAATATGCATCAACATTCATCAACACAACTGCGAATGTTGCAACAAGTATCCTCACTTTTATGCGTACTCTTAAGTCATCCTCAGTAAAAACATCCATTACAGATGCCCCTTCCATCTCTCGTGGTTGCTTAATTTATCTGCATATGTTAAACTTCATTCTTCTGAGTTTTGTATAAACTTCAACTCACCTCATTCAACTTCAACCAATGCTTTTCCTATAGCAAAAAAAGTTCTTCCTACAATTATAGCTTCAAATTCTACTTCACACTATAAGATAACAAAATCTACAGGAAAGATACAGCGATCCACTTTAACCAAAACATCACACAAGATTCCCACTACGCTTAACTAGCCTATCATCCATCATCAATTTTATTCCTGTCGGTTTTCGTATAATCAATCCTAACATCTCATAGATGTTAATGTGTCAATTTGGCTCGCTCACTAAGATCACACAATGCTGTGCAATTTATTGACACCTGGTTCATGATTTGGTCAATGCACCCGGATCTTCTTTTTTTCTGAACCAGGAACCTCGTTGCAATAGTGCTACAATGATTTATATCATTAGAAAAATCTATATTTATAGCTCTTTTCTTGGTAACAAAGTCATTCACAAACTTGGCATATCCTGGAAGTTGTTCAAAAGCTTCTACAAGTAGGATATTGATTGATAGTTGGTTCATCATGGTGATGAACTTTGTAAACTTCCCATCTTCAACTTTCCTTTTGAGCCTTTGTGGAAAAGGAGGAGGAGGTTTAGGAATCTGTTGTAAAAGCAATTTGTCATAACTTTCTTTCTCCTTCCCTCTAAAATGAGCTACTCTTTATTGAACCTCTACCAATCCATCTATAGGTATTTTTTTTCATTCTCCTATGTATCAAATTGCTCCTCACCCAATTCATCCTTGGTACTTGTAGGGTTTTGCTTAGAAACCACTTTACCACTTCTAGTAGTCATAGCAATGCACTGTCCAACCTTCTTTGATTTTGAATGGTACCACATGGTAATGAACCATTCTTTCTATGATTCAAGGATGTTGGGAGTTGTCCCAACGTTGCTATATCTTATTAATAGAGGTGGTATAGGAGTAAACCAATTGACTAATGCATTAGAATTCACCCCTTATTTCTTCAACTACTGCATCTGTTAATTCCACTTTCTGAAGCATCGTATCTATAATGTTAGATCAACTGGAATAACGCACCGTCTTTGTCAACTACCTGGGGCACATATACATCTCAACATTCAGTTCTATACCTATCTCTATTCTACCACTTTCCTTACTCTCTGATATGTGGTCTATCATATTTACAATCTCTAGTGTAGTTCCGACCAATATATCAAGAATTATATCCCTAATATCCAAAGTTAAATTTTTGGAAACCTCCATGGTTTCCCAAGTAGTTAGCTTTAACATCAATGTCAATATACTGCTCATCGTGTCTGCTTTGTTATCCCAAAACATTACTTCTTAGTCTTGACACAATAGTTTTGGTAGTAAATCATTTGAGTTCTTTAGATGTTGCATTCGAAAAAACCTCTTCTGTCTTCTCCCTTCTTCTCCCCTTGTGCTGACATCTCATAGTCCCGAATTCTTTCCCCTACTTCTCAAGCCCGGAGTGTACCATGCCCCTATTGTTTTGGAGAATCCTCTAACAGTTGCATGCTTTAAAGAAATACGAACCTCGTAGCTGCATCCCCAAGTTTTGTTTAGTAACATAATTTAGAGATCTATAAAAATCTTGTTTAAGATGCCTCTTAGTAAGATCATGATTGTGGAATTTCTTGGGGTGGGGTGGGGGGGGGGGGGGGGGGGGAATCTTCATATTTTGCTAACCTATTACGACGGTTTGTGCACTTTGCTTTCTTTCTCCCGGTAATTGATTATTAGTATTCATCTTATCTTTCATTAAAAGTTCCTTCAATTCTTGAAAGAATCATTCTAAGAAGCCTCTTTGAATTCACCCGAAATTTGGATAAAGTCAACTGGCATCTCGTCCAACCAGTTAGTAGCTTCCTCAATAAGAGATACAGGGAATAGCCTTAGCCTCATTGGAGTTTTATTTAATCAAAAAATATATTGGGAATCAAAACAACAATAATCAATGTTTAAGGCGCATCACCGCTAGTTTCCCCTCTAAACTTTCTTTGATATTAAGAAACTGTATTATTGTAGTAGTGATAGTGAATTTCAATCTTTGAGGTAACGCATGTAACACTATAGCTCCTGTTTGCTCAAGCCCCCAAAAAATTAGCATCATCCCTGTCTTGCAGCATCCAATTCAGCCTCAACTCCCAACCCATTTTGGCTACTGGGGGATGATGAGGAGAAATTACATCATCCCTGTTTATATCAACTCCCCTAGGTTGAACTAATTCAACATTTTGTTGCACATGTCTTGCAGCATCCAATTCATCCTCAACTCCCAACATTAACCTCCAAGCTTCTAGTTCGTTAGCATTAACCATCTTGCGTATGATTATCTAGATTTCCGAATCGTGAGGTATCAATGTGGCACGCTTACTTTTAGTTGTGGGTATACACAAGCAGATTTATTTGTAATAGATCAAAAACAACAGAAGTAAAATTTCGAAATTATAACTACAAGTCGAATGTAAGCTAGTAAAACGCTACTGAATTTAAATTCCCCTATAGTGGCCCAAAAATTTGATACGTCAAAACATACACCTCAAATTAGAGTGTAAACGGTCGTTGCCACTTCACATAACTTAATAGGAGTTGAGATCATTCCCACAAAAAGAATTTCTTTATAGACAATGTTTATTATCGGTGTTATTCGATTGTTGTTACTATCTCCTAATAAATTTAAAGAAAAAGTAAATTTTGATATGAATATAAGAGTAGCAAGTTTTAAGCATTAATAGATAATTTAGATTTCAAATCTATTTTATCAATGATAACCAGGTATGGGTTTTCTATTGATTAAGAGAAACCAAATTAGTGTTCAATATGGACAAAGAATTGTGAACGTCTTCTTAATCCAGGTTCAAGCGATCACACTTTCACAAAACTCAGTGACTAAAGTTTATTATCTAAAGCTATGCTCTCATAATAATTTAAGAATATTTTATTAGTTCTCTTTGAGCTCTGCATTTCATTATTTTATAGGAAACTGATTTAACTAGATTTGAGGATTAAGTTATTTTCTCTCAAACTCTAACTTTAGCTTCAATATAGTAAAGAGATTTCTACTTTACCTAAAATTGGTTTTCTCTTGAACAACCACTTAGTATAAAGTGTGTACTCCTTAGACCACATTAAACCTATGCTTGAATTTACAACATTTGAAAGGATATTACTATGTACTTGATTTACATATTAAGATTCACAACCCTCTCATAGTCCCGCACTCCTAATTATTACAGAGTGGAACCTCATTAATTTGGTGTTTTTTTACATTTATGGCTAAATTGAAAAAAATAATCTTAAATACTTACGATACAAATAAAAAATAGAAAAAAATTTATAATCCAAAAATTAAATGCTCTCCTGTTAAAAGTAGTTAGAAAAACAGGAGTAGTTCGAATGAAATTTCAAGTTCTGTTTGTTGATCGTCGTCCACTACTCAATAGATGCGAAAATTGTTTGAAAAACAACCTAAAAAATAACCCAAAAAATCATTTTAAAAGAGACCAAATTCAATTAGGACTGTATTTTCGATTTCCATCACGGACCATGAAAGATTTCACGGTCCGTACATTAGTCTGTGGTATTGCCTTCAAATCTTTAAAAATGAAATGTAGTTCACTGATAAAATCATATACCATCAAACTAATCACAGTCCGTGAAGACGTCCGTGGTCTTCACTTAAACATTCTCAAATCTAAACATAATTCACTCCGAACTTGAATAAGGTTGACGGAAAGAATCATGGACCATCAACATTATAACAATCCATGAAGACTTCTGTAGTTTGTACTTCAACATTGTGGATTCAGGTTACTTTAAATTGCTCTCTGGAACATTATTGGCAGACAGAACAATTTACTGTCGAAGTTATTATGGTCCGTGAAAGCGTCCGTAATCTTTATTTGAATTTTCTCAACTATGAGCACTTTGGTACTTAGCGCTTTCTATGATCATTTTACAACTGAACCACAGACGCCCAGATGAATTACATACGGCCGGAATTCTCCTTTACCTTATTGAATCTTCTCAACAATAGGTTTAAGGATTTATCTTTTTTTCATCATCCTTGATGGTCATGTACACGGTCTGTGAAATAAGCCACAGACTGTCAAAATGAAACACGACCGTCAAAATTGTCATAAGTTACTACTTCTCTACTTCGTTCTTCTTTGTCTCATTCTTTCCTAGCACATCACACATACAATCAAATCAGAACCAAATGCCATTCTATATAGTTGCTTGTTTTAAGCATCTAACTGTACTTGAATATCCTAGTACATCACTAACATGATGGTGCAGGAGTATGGTCTCAAGATTAACTAAATCCCAAAGTATTCTCCTCACATGGTTGCCGGCATCATGTCTTAGATGAATAATTTCTTCTATGGAGTGTCAGATCTAGTGAATGCAGAGTGCAGCAGTGTTATGTTACTAGGAGATATGAATATCTCTAGGTTTATGACACACGCTCATCTGGTTGAAAGTGATAAGATTAGGGAACTGTACAAGGAGAATAAGAAGGCTAGGGCTGGGAACTATGACTATTCTTAGCAGAAATTGGTTTGTGGAAATCGCTCACAGAGTCACCGGAAACATTCAACCCAAACCTCTTTATCAGCTAGTGTTCAATCCTGTAAGAACAAATAAGGTCAGAAAGTTACGACACTAGGCTATAAGTCTTAGGGAAGTGTTTCAGGCACAAATACATACCTCACATGACCTATGTGTAGTAAGAACTATCTAGGTCATAGACTCACAGGAAAGGAAGAATGCTTTGTGTGCGTTTAGTCTAGACACAAGTTTAGGGATAGTCTTTCTAGAAAGGGTCAAGGAGGTGGTAATGGTAAAGATCAATCTAAAACTTCAATAGAACTAGAAAGTCACCCGAATTAGTAGGGTAACTCATATTGTACATGTGTCGATCAGTGCTAGAAAAGGTTGTAGTATGCTCTTCAGGCTGGCTAGAATAAAGAACGTTCTCGTGATGTAGCATGTGGTACGTTACGAGTCTTTAACCTTAATGTTTATGCATTGTTATATCCATGGGATACTCTCTATCCTTTGTAAATTATTACATAGCAGTCCATTTGAGTGTTATTCCAGAAACTCTCTGATAACCTTTCTCATTCTCTAATATAGTTGGTGTCCCAATTAAAGCTAGGTGGGTATAAAGAAATTTTCTTAGCACAGACTCTCAAAAATTCACCTCAGTATATCTTGTAGATTTAGAAGTTGTAGACTTTGATGTCATTCTAGGCATGGATTGGTTACATTTGTGTTATGCCTCGGTTAATATAACGAGTATTTGTTTCGTTTTAAGTTTCAATGGAATCAAGCTTCTAGTGGAAGGTGTACTGCGCATATTGACAATTCATTTTCCTACACATAGGTGAAAGATTATCTCTAATGTTTTTATCATCATGTGTGGTTCGGGTTAAAGAATGCTAGATCAGAAAGAAAGGCCCAACCTTGTTCAATTCAGTATTCATGAGTTTCCACCAAGTTTTCTAAAAGATCTTCCTATAGTTTCATCCATCCTGAAAGGAAAATTAACTTTTGAATCGATGTCCATCCAAATACCCAACCTATTTCTATTCCTCCTTACAAAACGGCTCCAGCAGAGCATAAGAAATTGAAAGAGTAGTTGAAAGACCATCTATATAAGGTCTTCATTAGACCTAGTATTTCACCATGGGGTGCACAAGTGTTGTTCGTAAAGAAGAAATATGGGTCTCTTAGAATGTGCAATTAATATACATAGTAAAACAAGGTTACAATCAAAAATAAGTATTTGATACGCAGGATTGATGACTTTTTTGACCAACTTTAATGTTCTAGTCGTTTCTCTAAGATAAATCTTAGATCGGTTTATCATCATCTTTGAGTTAGAGATAGTGAAATTCTGGAAAAAAAAACCTTAAAAACTTAGTATGGTGATTAAAAATTTTATTGCTATGTCATTTGGACTAACCAATGCACCTGCAGGTTTCATGGATTTGATGAATAGTGTGTTCAAATAAGACTTGGACTTGTTCGTTACGTCTTTATTGATGATATCCTGATTTACTCTAGGAATGAGGATTTACGCGAGTCATTTTAGAATTGTTGTGCAGACTCTAAAAGATTGTTAGTTATTCTCTATTTTTAGCACATGTGAGTTCTGGTTGCAATATATTGCTTTTCTTTGTCACATGGTATATAGCAAGGGGATCATAGTGGACTTGCAGCGAATAGAAGTAGTGAAACAGTGGCCCAGACCTACCTTTGCTGCAGAGATTAGAATTTTCTTAGTCCTAGAGGGTTATTACAAAAGGCTCATGGAAGGATTTCAATCCATGCCCTCAACATTGACTAGGTTGACTCAGAAGATGAGCAATTTTCAATGGTATGATGATTGTGATAAAATCTTTACAGAATAAAAAACTAGGTTGACTACAACTCTTGTATTGACTCTACCATAGGTTTCAGATGGTTACATGACTTATTGTGATGTATATAGAGTTGGCCTAAGATGCTTGTTTATTCAGCGTGATAAGGTTATAACTTATGCTTCTAAAAAGCTTATGGTGCATGAGAAGAACTATCAAACGAATGACCTCAAGCTTGTAGCAGTGGTGTTTTCACTCAACATCTGTAGACTCTACTTGTATGATGTTCATGTGGATGAGTTCACTGACCATAATATCCTTCAATATGGCTTCACATAGAACGAGTTGAATATTTGCTAGAGGAGATGGATTGAGTTCCTTAAAGATTATTATATGAGTGTGCATTACCATCCTGGTAAGGTGAATGTAGAAGCAGATGATCTTAGTAGATAATCCATAAGTAGTATAGACCATGTTGAGGATGAAATGGAAAAACTAGTGGAGGATTTTCACAGGCTTGCTTTCTTTGAAGTTCGCCTTATGAGCATATCAGACAGTGTTGTACCATTTCGAAAGGGGAAGAAGCTTCTTTTTAAGTGGAGGCTAAGGAAAGAAAAGAATAATGGAGCCCTCTTTACTTGAACTTACATGGCAGTCCATAATAAGAGAGTGAGTGTTTCTCCCAAATGGGGGATGGGGGTACGTCGTACTAGTATATGGTGTGTTATTTATATGGGTGAGTTGAGACATTGCATATTCTTGCAGAACCCAAATTCCAGATATTATCTCATCCAGGGTAACACTAGATGTATCGCGCTATCGGCGGCACGTCGATTTGTGGACTGTACCAGCAAGTCAGGTAGAACATCATACGTCGTTATGACTCATGAATCAAGCATTTCCTACTGAAATGCGATGTGATAAACATGGATTTGATTATAGATTTACCCCGTACTGGCATACAACATGACTATATTTGTGTGATAGTTTATAGTATGATAAAGTCTTCTCAACTTTTGTGGGTCAAGACTACCAATTCGGTGGAGGACTATACCAAGATTTACCTTAATGAAAATGAGGTTACATAGGGTACCTTTTTATACCATCTATGATAGAGGTCTTCAGTTTACATTTCAATTGTGGAAGTCATTTTAGAAGGGTCTTCTTTCACAAATTAACCTTAGAACAACATTTCATCCGTAGACAGATGTACAGGTGAAACGGACAATTCTGACTCTAAAGAATATGTTGAGAGCTTGTATGATTGATTTCAAGGGTAGCTGGTACAATCATTTTTCTCTTATTGATTTCTCCTACAATACTAGCTACCATTCCATAGTTCTGATAGACCCTTATGAAAAAATGTATGGTCATATATGTAGATCTCTTGTTGGTTCGTTTAAAGTAGGTGAATCAACTTCGATATGGACATTTTCATTCCTTTATGCTTTGGAGAAAGTGTAAATCATTTCATATAAACTCAAGACAACCCACAGTCCTGAAAAATCTTATGAAGATGTAAGGAGAAGGGAACTAGGTTTCCAAGTTGATGGCTGGGTATTCTTTATACCGTCACCTATAAAGGGGTGATGAGATTTTGCAAGAAAGGTAAGATCAGTCCTAGTTATATTTGTCCTTAAAATATGTTGAATAGGGTTTGCAAGGTGGCATATGATTTAGAGTCACCAGCAGAAGTAGCAGAGATGTGTATATTTCCCTACATCTCGCTCTTGAAAATGTATGTGGGTGCTCCAGCCGTTGCAGTGTAATTAGAGAGTCTGAGCAGTGAAAGATAGTCTTTATTATGAGGATGTTATAGTTGTGATTCTTAAATGTCAAGTTAGAATGTTGAGGAACAAAGAAGTCGCTTCAGTCAAGGTTCTATGGTGGAATCAGTCTTTAAAGAGAGCTACTAGGGAAGTAGAAGCGGCTATGAAAAAAAAGTATGCTGACCTCTTTACTTCCTATTCCACTCTACCATGAGGTTATAGTTCCTCTTTAGTTTTTGAGTCATTCATGTGGGAATTAATAATTAGAATAATATTCCCTTAGTTTGTACATTCATTTTGAGTGTATTTCAATGTCCTTGGAATTCAATTCAGTCACAAATTCATTTTTCAGTGTCTAGTGGTAGGCATTTTATCTTTATCCCTCTATTTATGCTAGTTTAGTCTTCATTGGAGGATGATGTTAACAAGGGGGAGTTCATGTAACACTTTATATCTAAAATAGACAAAAAATATGCTTTTCAGTTCAATCTACGGTCTCCGTCTACAGGTCGTAGGTTTATCTACGACCCGTACTGTGGGTTTGTGGTTCACCACCGAATCCCTCAAAACAAACCATAAAAAAAATTAGCTAAGTGTCAACCCACATTGAGACATAAGGTATGTAGGTAAGACCGCGGTCTGTGTTATTTGTCCGTGGATCAAGACCCCCTTACCCAGCCACTGACATTGACCACGATTGACCAGTACGGTCGGTAAATGGACCTACGTACCATAGGTCTGACCGTAGGTGAAGGTTATCAGTTCGTTAGGGGGAAATTATTATTGGGTCAACTTCAAATGGTCATACTTTTTAGCACAAAATGGAAGGTGTCCTATACCTAAATCAGTATGATAGATAATCGAATTTCCTCTTCTAGGTCAACCAATTTTTTAAATCAACACATTCGAGAAAAATTACTACCATTTAATGAGGCATGGCGATAGAGCTCAAATACGGCCGTCGATTGAATGTTAGCCCGTCAGTCCAGGTCGTCTATTGCTCAAACAACAATTATTTAAGTGATCTTTTGGTCTTATTATAGTTTGTTTAACCCCTTAGATACGTCGTTTAAACCCTAATCATGATATTTTTGTAAGTTAAATCCTAGAAACATAAGTAAACTTACCTAAGTTAAATCATTAATAAAAATATAGAAAATTAGAAACAAGAGAGGAGAAACAGTTAAAGAACCCTTGTTCAAGAACGCAACAAGGTCCCATCAATTCAAGCACCGTAATGTAAAGATTGCTCTGTGAAATTCATCATCATGTATGTTAGATTTAATTAGTGTATTCCTTTCACCCATTCATTCCCTACTTTTAAGTCAGATTCTTGATTCCCATATCATGATTACACATTTTGTTTCTAGAACTTCAGCAGATTATCATGTATTTGTTAGTTATATGCTCCTAATTAGATTACCTTGTCATTACTCCACTAGGACATCATTCAGAACTGAGCCATGTATTCTTTATTTTCTTGATACCATGCTATGTCAGATATTTCAGTTATCTAGTTTTACATTCCTTAGTTATTAATGCATTGCTATCAAATTAATTGTAGCATTTTAAGTTTTTTATGTTCATTTTGACCTATCCAGTATTTACATAAATTCAGTCATAACGTTTTGATCACTTAATTAATTCGGAGTAGCATAATATCAAGTGTGGCTAGGGTTTAGCGTATCCAAATAGTTCTAGAACTACTACCAAAGTAGGATATAAGTTCTCTCTGTGGGCATCAGTTTAGTGATCATGCAAGGTCCTATATACCTCCTTAAGCATTTATTAGCTCCTCTCGATGTGGCATTGTTATGACCCACAAGTAGATCCTAGAAGTTAGAACATCCCTTAGGTCTTGACCAAGGCCTAAACTGACCTTTTGAAGTCCTTGTAGCTTCTTAGATATCATTCAGGTACATAAGAAATGAAAAGGAGTTTGCAAAATTAAAGTTTTTTCAGATAGAGAACTAATAAGTGAAAGCGTGCTATTAGAAATAATAAATGTAGTCTCCATCTCATCGTCAAAAAAAAAAAAAAAAAAAAAAAAAAAAAACAAGCAACCTTAAAGACACGACATAAATATCTTGAGGGCACGTTACTTTACAATGAAAGAAAATGCATGATTATTCTTATACAAAACTGAAAGAAGAACTGAGGAAAGGAAATGAAGACTATGCCCTTGAATATATAAGGACATACTTAGTGTTGAGAGAGTCGATTCTCAAGGTTTATTTCAAAACACCCACTTTCTTCAAAGCTATACTTATAGAGTAGATAAAAGTATTGAGTTAGTACATACAATATACTAAGTATGGCATATGAAAAATCATGGAAAAAGGGATTTTTTAAATAAATAAGCTTTCATGCTAAACAAGTAAAACCTTCATGAATATAGAAGTAAAACAACATATAAACTCATCATTAACACATAGAATAAGACTTCAATAATTGAATCACTAGAATACACATTTTACTGAACTCATTACCTTTGAAGTTTCCCTAAGCAAGTTATCCTAAGAATCACTAAGGTAAGAGTGAAGGGACCGCCCATACAATCCCTCCAATCAATCCTAAGTTATTCTCAAGACTACTGTAAATAGGCTTGCTCCGCACTAGTGAAAAGTTCACTATCCATAACTAGACACTAGAGGAACATACTTGCATTTTAAAAACTTCATATATGTACCCCTCTCAAGTGGACTTACAAGTCACACAAACTGTAATGTGAGAGTATCATCCCATACTACTACCCCCATAATGTGTTCCTTTAGGATTCCACGAGATTAGATAGACCCTTTTCATAAATCATAAACATCTTCATACAAGACTTATCCTTAACATGCATAGTCAACAATAGACATTAAATCGCATAACCTCATTTTCATTACATAAAGACACATTCATTCATTTACACATAAGACACACCAAGACTTCCATTTCAAGTTCCTACTTGTGCAATCGAATAGATAGTGTCGCGTACAACCACCATCCCTAAGTAATACACTTTTTATAAGACTAAGTTCATTATATTCTTATGTGGGGATTATCTTTAACTTAACATACACCGTGAGAGCTAGGCATTGAATCAAGGTATTAATCCCTATCGGATGAGGTATCATCACTTGGCTAGAGTAAGTTCATTCTCTTATCATTAACATGGAATATCCAATATCTACACATATGCGGGCGCATCGTTAACGGAGAATGAGATTGATTATAAGTAACTCATGCTTTTAATAATGAGGATTATTATCTCAAGAGGTACATGGATACAACATCCCAACTCACGAAGTCTAGACACCTTTTTGTTCATATCCTCTCGGTGCTAAGCAAAACTCCCCCACAGAGTCCTAAACATTCATTACTAAAGTCAAAAACTACTACACACCACATATAAACTCACGAAGAGCATCCATCCTCCAACTTACATTAGAATGCTCTTGGGAATTAGTGTGGTTCCTGTTAAAGACTTCATCTCAACTCAAAAATATTGTTCACCCCAAAACTTCCCGTTTCTCGTTTGTTGACTTTATTCATCACTCAAGTGTGTGTGTGAAGCACACCTTTCATAAAATCACTATTTTTCATAACTCTCATCTTTATACATGCTTATACTTTCATTCATCATATTTCACACACTAGCCTGTTTAGTATGAACATAGTCTTCACTTAGACATAATATCATCAAGATACATATTTCAACCTTCTAATACATATTATGATTAAACATCATAATCATCATACACTAAACATTATATGCCTTCAAGGACACATTCACAATAGTAACATTAAGACAATATAAAAAAGAACTACAATTGAACACCGCCACAAAAGGAGGACGATATCAATCAAAAACATTTTATAATAAGAGCTAAATAATATAACCCACATACCATTCATCCAAACATTCACCACGTATTCACAATTTATCAACTAATCCTTCATAAAACAGCCCTTAAAAAGTATCTAAAACTCAATAAAATCACCAAGAAACAATAACTTTAACATTATCTAATCATAGTCATTAAACCCATTTCACAAGCTAAAAATTGATAAAAAGAATAGACATGATTACGCTGGTGTTTCGACATTAAAATCATCATTTCAAACTAAGAAGAAATCATTTTAATCATTAAAATATTTTCATGCAAAGACCCATAGTTAGAGTCAAGGAATAAAAAAGTTTGAAGTTTGAAATCCTTTATTAAATTGCTTTGAAATGGCTCCTTGAATGAAATAAGTTTCAAATATGACAACCACACCTCAATGGGAAGAAACCCACGAGATTTTTGGTGATAAAAATGTGAAGAAGTTGGTCCTCTTCCATTGAGCTTGAAGCTTATTCAATGGAGGATTTTGGAGGAAGAGTTTTGGAGTGATTTTGATTTGTGTTTTATGGTTTGAATTGATTGCTGAAATGAGGTTTAAAATGACGTAAATTAGTCCACAAATAATCCCTAAAGTTCATAAATGACCCATACACTATTTGGACCCTTTTCAAAATTCTAATTTTAGTTAAAAACGACGCGGCCAATTTTGGGACATGGCTGCGCGTTGTGAGGTCATTTTCAGATCTTGGTTCTGGAAAATATTTTTGGACACTAAGGTTCGTGTTTGCCCCGCGTCTCAGGGACAAATATTCCCATCAAGTTCTTTATGTGCGTCGCCCAGACGCCTTCAAATCTAGGTTGGCTGGCAGCTTTGATGTCCCATGTTTGGGTCCTCCTTGGGGACACATAGGCCGGTCCCCGGGAAGTCGTTCTCAGTCGTTTAGACCCTTTGTAAATCCCTGTAGGTTTTAAGGTCATCCACACTTGTTTTTGACACAAAAACCTACCTAAAACATGCACCAAAATCAAGGACACACTAGCACACTCCAAGGCACATTTTCCAAACGTCATTAACGTTCTTGGACGTTTGACTTTCGCACTTCAGAAAACTTATTTATAAAGCTAAAATACATCAGTTTAAATCATTATTGACTTATGAAACACACGTGAAGCCCTAGTTTAACCTCGTTTAATTTGAGGGTGTAACAATGCTCCCCCACTTGTGAACATTCAAACTCGAATGTCACTTATATACTTTTAAAGATATCAAGGACTCAACTAGAAGAATATAGCACATCACATAAAGTTCAAGACATTGAAACAAAATGAAACAAATCTAAATAAGTACCAACTTCACATCACTAAGAATTTAAGCAACATAAGTAACTTTGGAAAATTTCACCAATTCAAAACACACTTAAATTTCTTCATTTATTGAGGTACTACCTTATCAAATATTACTCACGATCATACACATCATTTCTACAAACATTGATACCTTTATTCATGAAAATGCAATTAAGTCAAATTTTGAAATTCTTTTTACAGTAAACACAAATCCTTTATAGTGAAACAATTTTGAAATTCAAGAATTCATCTTTCAAGAAATTTTACTAGCAGTCATGATAATATAAGAGACAAGATCATATAAACTCATATGAGAATATAAGCATAATAACCAAAAGAAATAGGACTTACCGGGACTTTCATTTTGGATAGTCCTCTGTTGTAATTCCAAGTGCAAATAAACGGTTCCTCTTTGGAGGATTAGGATCTAGACCACCTTGAGGAGCTTTATTGAGCTTCTTCCTTTTTGCATTGAGGTTAAGGAAGTCCCTCATCTAGTGTCCCTTATTACTACACTCTAAGCAACTATATGTTAAGCCTAGGCACGTGCCCAATGTTGCTTTCAACAAATAGCACACCTAGACCTCTCAAAAGTTTGGGTACCTAGGTGGGAATTTTATTTGGGAGCCCTATCTTTTCCCCATGGAAGACTCTTTATGATAGAACCTCTTCATAGGTTTTTTGTGACTTGTTCATCTGACCTAGGCCTCTTTCAAACTTGTCTTATCTCTCTAATTTTGGACTCTTTAATTTGATGAGCATACACCATGAGCCTAGAGATATCCATGTCATTAACGAGCTTTGTCGTACAACACTCCTTTTCCACCAGGTTAGACACTTCCATCACAAATTTGTTCATCCTTGCCATAGGATTGGCTACTATGGCTCAGGCATACTTAGAAAGTTTGGAGAATTTGAGAGAATACTATTTCACAATCATTCACCCTTGAGAAAATTCATGAATTCCACTATATTCTTCTCCTTATACTCTAAGGGGAAGAACATATAAAGAAAAGCCTCTTTAAACACCTCCCAATCTAATGGACCATCCCTTAAGGTTCTTTTATCCCTTTATTTCTCAAACAACACTTGAGCCACCTCCTTTAGTTTGTAAGTGGCTATCTCTGCTCTCTCCCTAGGGGTCACACCCATAGCATCCACCTCATTAAACACCTCATCTATAAAAAACTTAGCGGATCCTCATCAACCTTAGTTCTATGAAATGTAGGAGGGTTCATCGTTATGAAATCTCAAATTGTACAGGTTAGAATACTTGCATTAGGTTGGGGTCCACCACCTAGGTTATCTTGGGCAACAATGTGAATAGTAAGGACATGAGCTTGAGTTATCATGAGTCTGGTAAAATCCATACGGGCAGTCCTTAGCTCCGCATTAGTCATATCCTGTTCAAGATAGGGATCTTAAGGACCTTGAGGCATTGGAGGCTTTTGGGGAACTTGAAGCCCTTGAGGTTATGGAGGCACTTGAGGTCCTTGAGGGGAAAATACTCATTCATTTCCTCTTGGCCAACTATAGGGACATGTTCACCACGGAGAGGAATCCTCTCATTAACCACTTTTCCCTCCTCCCTCCTAGTGTTTTCCTCATTGTATTCATGTCCTATAAAAACAATATAATACATCTTATAAAACTCAACTCTAAGGCACGTCATTAGAATAATGAAGAACGTAGAACTTCTATAGCCATACAGCCTCCTGGTCATGGATGTGTCGCGACTCACACTGATATGCAATACTCTACTGGGCGTGGTTTCTGAGACTTTGGACCCTAATATATTTCCCAAAACCTTATGGTATAATACATCTTTCATTATGACTCTTAAGTACACCCTAGAAGTTAAGGCAACAATTAGGTAGGAAAAAGGCATACTTGAACTGTTCAAGGTTTTGTACTAGCCTCTTAGCTATCATTCATCATATTAGATATTGAAAAATAATACATAATAAGTCTTATAAAAACCTAAAAGAACATGTAAGGAAATAAAAATTATGCCCTCTAATATAATAGGACATACTTAGTCTAGAGTGAGTCGATTCCCAAGTTTGACTTCAAAACACCCACTTGCTCCAAACCTATACTTATAGATTATAGAAAAGTATGGGGTTAGTACAAAGAATGTACTACTATGTCATATGAAAAATCATTCAAAAAGGGTTATTGAGAAGAAATAAGCTTACATGTTAAATAAGTAAAACCTTTATGAATATAAAATTAAAAAAAAACATATAAATCATTAGTAACACATGAGAATAATGTTTCCATTAATTTAATAAACAAGAATACATATTTTAGTGAACTTAGACCTTGAAGTTTTCCCTACCCAGTTATCACTAAGAACTAATAAGTATAAGACGTGAAGAAACCGCACATACAACCCCGCCAATTATACCTAAATGATCCTCTAAACTACCATCTGTAGGCTTACTTTGCACTGGGTGACAAGTCCATACTCAATAACTAGAGACTACAGGAAAATACTTGCATTAAGGAACTTCACATAAGTACCCCTCTAAAGTTGACTTACAAGTCACACAAAGTTCAATGTGAGAGTAGAATCCCATTCTACTACCCCTGAAATGTGTTCCTTGAGGATTCGATGAGATTAGATACATCATTTTCATCAATCTTAAACTTTTTCATACTATATTTAGCCTTACAGTCTTACTTAACATTACATATTAAATCACTATAACTTCATTTTCATTTCATAAAGACTCATTCATTCATTTACATATAAGACACACCAACACTAGAGTTCCTACATATGAAATGGAATAAATAGCTTCTCATACCACCACCATCCCTATTTAGTACATTATTTACAAGACTTAGTTCATTACATTATTTTTAGGGGATAAGTTTTAAATGACATAGTCAACGAGAGCTAGACATGGAATCTAGACATTAACCCCTATTAGATTGTAAACGACCTGTTTAGTCGTTTTGAGCAACAGATTATATTTTGGGAGAAAAAACTGGCTTAGTCGACGAATCCAAGACGGACCTTCGCAGGCACCACGGACAGTAATGGGGGTCTCATCAAAAAACATTGGAATTTAGAATTTGGGTACTAAGATCGACTCTATGAAAATTCACGACGGGGGGCAGCGATGGACCGCCTCATTCATGAAGGGACGTCACAGACCGTTTACAGAATCGAGTTTGAGCTTTGGAAGAGCAAGCAGGACGGACCGTCGCAGGCACGACGGCCGCGTCAAGGCTGCTAGACCTGACGGGTTGGGATTTCTTTAATAAGTAAGGGGCGTTTTGGCTCTCCGCTTATAATTATAAATTTAGGGGTGAATTGAAAAATATTAATAATCCAATTATTGGGGGTTTAAAGGAAGAAACCTTAAATTAATTTAGTGGGTTCTTTTTGTCATCTTAGACTGAATTATATACTATTAGGTGTAAAGAAAAAGGGTTTGGGATAGGAAAAAACAAAAAGAACAGAGAGAGAGAAAGGAAGAAAGAAACGAGAGAGGGGAGTGAGAGATAGAGAAGAACGAAGAGAGAAAAAGCAAAGACTTGAGGAATAGATTGCCTTGAGTCACGGCTTCTCGGTGGAGGTAGGTTATGGTTTTTATGCTAGTCGTAGTAAAACTCTTAATAGCGACTGATCTGTATGTGATATAGTATTGTAAACCCTCGAGATGCTTAAGGTATGCGTGGTATGAATTTGATTATACAATGTGAATAAAATAAGCATTGATGAAGCTATTGAATCGAATCTGTGAAATGAAAGAAAACCCAATCTTACTTGTATAATGAGGATGATGTGCCTTCTGTTAAAAAGAAGTCTTGATGAACTAACGTTTGATGAGATTAGTGGAACGGGTGTTCACGAACCGACACATGTAGTATTAGGGGATCGGGTGTCATGAACGAAAGCGTAGAATTAAGGATCGGGTGTCACGAAACTGACACGTAGGAATTAGGGGGATCAGAGTGTCCACGTACCAACACAAGAGAAATAAACATAATGAATCTTTGAACGATGTTAATATACCCAATCTAATAACCTAATTCCCAAAGGGGTAGGCATTGAGGCTTGAGTCCTCATGGGTGAACTGGCGGTTGCTTATTAATGATTATAGAACTTTTTGTGCTACGTATTGAGTATTGTAGTGAATTTATGATATGATATGATATATACTTGTTTCTATTATGAGTTGGACGATGATACCTACTCAGTACTTGTGTGTGGTACTGACCCCTACTGGGATGTTTCTTTCTATGTTTATTTGTGGAGTGCAGCAAAGTACCATCGTCTTCCAACTCAAACCGCAACTATAGCCAGTCTCATCACGTCGGATCTCAGGGTGAGCTAATGTTTCTAGCTGGGACTGGATATCTCTTCATGTCTGATGCCTTGAAGGTTCGGCAGGACTAGCTTTTATGTATTTAGGATTTTTAGACTACTATTAGTTAGTAATTAGGATTAGAGTTCTTGTGTTGATGACCTTCCAGATTTTTGGGAATAATAAGTATTGAGTTTTTAGAAGTTTTTAATTGATTTCGTTGCATGTTTAAGGCTTACGCATCGTATTCTTGTTCATAATGGTTAAAATGTTGGGTATGAGTGGTTGGTTCGTCACAAGTAGGATAAGTGTGGGTGCCCGTCGCGGCCGTTTTGGGTCGTGCCATAGAGTAAGGGATCCTCCTGCCTAGGGTAAGGTAAGTCCTTATCCTTTACATGATTATCTAATAGCTACAACCTATGAGGGCGTAAAGTTAAGGGATAAGGAGATTTATTTTGAAGTTACTCATTCTCTTCGTAACGAGGACTACACATCTTAAGAATTACATTAAAAACAACATCTCATTTCACAAAATATAACTACCCTGTCTTCAAATCCCCTCGGTTCTAAGCATAACTCCCCACGGTGTCTTTAACATTCATTAGTAAAGGTTATTAGTAGTTCTCACTGTTCATTTAGACTCTATTGAATTGACCATATTACAGTTCTCTATGTATTTAGTCTCAAGATGTTATAAATTTGGTCATTGCATGTAGTTGGCTCAAAATTCAGTATATCATTTTCAGGATATTATACTTGTTTTGTTCTTGTTCAGTTATGTATTAGTTAAAATTTACTCTATCCTACATGCTCACTACCTTTCAATTGCTTCCGCATAATGCCCTACATCTTCTTGTGATGTATATTCAGGTTCTCAGCATCTTGCTGACATTTAGATCAATTCTCGATCACCTGTTCAACAATACAAGAGGTGCGTCCTCATTCTCCAAGGACAATAGTCATGAGGTTATTTTTACTATATTATGTTATTTGGTTTCATTTTTTGTTACAACTTGTTGGGGATTGTCCCAGCATTTGTAATTAGTTAAGAGGCTATTTTCAGACATAGTTATATTCAGCTAAGAGTTGATTTAATATTTTTAACTAAACACATTAGTATTTCATTTATTTCAATTATAGTATATGGGTATTCCCCATCTATTCATTTTAGTTATGATTTATATTTCATATTATTTTATTATCTATAGAAAGATCATGATCATGCTACTAGGGTTAGCTTAGGATCACTTGTAGTCCTAGATTCCGTGTGTGCATCTCGGGAATAGCTGAGGGAATGACAGATGTGATCTATGTGTTTTTTTTTTTTTTTTTTGTTCTCAATGTGGTGTGAGTGACGAAACATTGTTTGAAGACGACATAATCCAGATAATCTATTAATCCATGTGCAACTAAGATGCACAATGATCTACGCGAAATTCATTGATCGAATGCGATGAAGAGGGATATAGCATAATTTTTGAGTAAGTGCCCTAATTGACAACAAGTAAAGGTAGAACATAAAAAAAGGAAGATGACTAAAGAGATCGACATTCCTACTTGGAAATGGGAAGTGATCCATATGGATATTATCACAGAGTTACCTTGTACTCTCATATGACATGACTCCAACTGGGAGATAATTAACGGAATGACTAAGTTTTCTCGTTGTGAGAAAGACTACAGATTTGGCTTAGGGATATGCAAAACTTTACATTAATGAAATTGTGAGGTTGCATGAGTTTCCTTTGTCTATTATCTATTATAGAGGTCATCAACTTAGCTCTCATTTTCGGAAGTCATTTCAAAAGAATCTTGGAACTCGGGTTAACCATATCACAACATTTCATCCGCAGACAGATGGACAGACAGAGCCTACTATTCAGACCCTAGAGGATATGTTAGAGAGCTTGTGTGATCGATTTTAAGGGTAGTTCGGATGATCACCTTTCTCTTATAAAGTGCTCCTACAACAATAACTACAATTCTAGCATTCAGATAGCCCCTTATGCCTCATTGTATGGGCGTAGATGTAGATCTCTTATTAGTTAGTTTGAAGTAGATGAAGCAACTTTTATTGGACCATATTTAATCAATTAAGATATGGATAAAGTGCAACTCATTAGATAAATGAGGAATGTTTTACTTATAAGTTCTTGTTTAGCACAAAACATTGTTTTGGGGGGGGGGACTATCCTTACAGAAATAGAATACTCAATAATGTACCGTCACAACAAGAACATATTTTTCCAAATGAGAAATGAAAAGATAGAAAACTCAACTTGAAATATTTGAAAATGTATAGTTGTCCAACAAAATACCAAGTTCCTATACATAAGAGGGTCCTAATAGGAACTATGAGTCTTGACTATGTTTTCATTAGATATGACACAAAATAAGACTTCTCATCAAAGTATTTATACAATAATAAGGTTTTGATTATTTTGACACACACTATTCAATGACTAGGATTGCATCAATTCGGATGCTAATTGCTCTAGCTGCAGTATACGTTCTTGTCTATCAAATGATATAAATTTTTTCTTCTTAAATGGAGAATTAGAGGAACAAATATACATTAAACAGCCAAAGGGATTTTTAGTTCCATCAAAGATGCACCAACTAAAGAGGTTGTTGTATGCTTATATGTGTACGACATATTGATAATGAGCAATGACACTTGTAACATACAAGTTACTAAGAGTATGATTGCTAGTAAGTTTGATATCAAAGATTTGAGAGTTACCAATCTGATATTTTGAAATACGATTCGTAGAACTTCTATCACTCTTATAATGTCGTAATCTCATCATATTCAAAAGGTACTTGAAAACTTCAAGTTCTTCAACTTCAAATGAATAAAATACTAATCTATGTGAACGTTGATCCCACTAAAAAGAGAGGCTAAATTCAGTCTCAATTGAGTTATGTCAATGTTATAATAAATATTATGTACGTCGTGAACTACACACGACCTGAAATAGACTTCACCATGAGTAAATGAGTCGACAAACTAGTAATCCCAATAAAAATAACTAGATGATAATGAAAAGAGTTTTCATGTTCTTAGATTACACTCTACACTATGCTTTACATCAGAAAAAAATATCCAATAGTTGGAGGTTATAGTAATGTAAATTGGATTATTGCGTCAACTGAAACCAAATATATGAGTGGATAGGTTTTAAGAATTGATGTAGGAGCAATAGAAATCATCCAAAAAAACATGTATAGCTCTCTCTAGAATGGAGTCTAAAGACATAATCATATATAAGACAAGTAAAGAAGTTAAATGATTCCAAAATTTCTTAGAAGACATTTCATTTTGGTCCAAATTAATGCTCCCTATATAATACACGGTGTAGTTAAGATTGCAAAGAGAAATGGTTGGTAGTATAGAATTAAAGGACAAGTTTTAATCAACATATATAATGAAGGCACAACTCTATTAGACAACTACTCTCTATTATAATTTTCACAATTGACAATATAAAGTAAAAGAATAATGTGTTAGATTTACTTACAAAAGGCCTAATTAGAGACGGAATTGAGATATCGTCGACTGACTAAAAAGGGCTTATGGACGAGGAAAAGTCACCATGGAGTCAACTCTACCTACAACTACGGAGATCCCAATGTATAGGTTCAAGGATCTAAAACAAAGTCATACATGACGATTCAACATTGCCAAAACAATATTTTATGATTCATTCTCATACTGAGACAATGTTTAGTTAACAAGGATAAAGACATAGGTCTTGTTAATGGTTTCTAAGTTTGATAGAAACTATATCAAATAGTGTATCTGTGGGACAACACATTCATAAATTATATATAGAAGTATGAACCATATGTCGAGTCAAGGAGAATCTACTAATTCTAGTTCTTTACGCACTTATAAACCAAGATCTGATCATTCTTTAAATAAAAATAATAATGAGACCCTAAAAAGTTCAAAGTGGTGATTGTGTGACTTATAATTTGTAGGTATACACCAAAGATCAACGGTTCAATGATGTCAAATCTACCGATTCACTTAGTATATTCATTATATGTTCTCTACAAAAAGCTCAAATAGATACCTACTTATCCAGATTTAATGAATTCTTACTTATGAGACACACAAGTGTTTTATGAATATGTTTTAACAGTTGTTATTCTCTATTCATCTGGGGAATTGTTGGGTTTAAGCAAGTTGTGGATGGGGGAACCAATTAGAGAAGAAATGAAAAGTCATTTCTCTCATATTGGTAGAACAAATTCGTCATTATATCAAGAAGTACTAAATTTAGCTATAAATGATCAAGTACAAGGTTCCCTCTTGCATCATCGTCGCTTTTGACACTCATTCTCAATCTTCAATTTCTACAAACGATATGATTGATTAATAAATTTTTTGGTGAAGTTTATTTATTCAATATAATTAATTAATTTCCTTTTCTTTTCTTTTGTATACATTTCTTATAAATAAAATTGTCGATCGGCTAAGTTTGTGTGTATGATTTCGTTGTTGGTTTTTTTTTGTTGAATTTATCAATGTTTGAGGTACCCCTACTTCTTTAATGTTTATTCGTTTTATCTTGGGAGGATATAATTCATAACCTCACATATATTAAGGGAAATAAATTCCTTATGGACACACAATGGTTTATGTGGAATCGAATGATTTTATTTTTTGTATTGATGTTTTTGTTTTACTAACAGGAATACGGAAAAAGACATTATCTACTTTGAACCTAAATCTGCATAATTTTAGAATGATATTTTTAATGAGTAACGTGTTATTGCTAGTATAGATAGCATTTTTCCCTTATGTATAGTATCAATGTAGTATTTGTATATATCATTGCACCCTTCCATATCCTATCACATTTGGGGTTTAAGCTTCTTTAAGTATCCTACAAGGTGACAGAATAATTAATCAACATACTACTCGGTGAATAATTATATACTTGATGAAGAAAGTTTACATCAAGGTTTAACCTTGATTTACTAAATTACCTTTTATTCTTAATGCAATGTTGGGTAGTAAATGTTCAATATCAAAATTATTTAATGGTACACTTCATATATATAGTGTATATTTTAAATTTAACTAATAATACATTTATTTAATAAATGATATTCTACAATGAGTCTTGTATAAAATAATGTCCCACGTGATTGAAAATCGACAACAAGTCTTCTAAGTGGAAAATACAATTAAATAATGGTTAATCCGTAATCTCCACACTACATTAAATAAGATATTCATAAAATGTCACAAGTTCAAGCATGAAAGAAAAGTAAAATCATTGAAATTGTTTGATATATCAAACTATGAACCCTTTTGGGTCATAATACTATATAATATCATCCTGAATTTACCTCAAATCACAAGTTAAACATCTTAACCATGAATGGCCACAATGACATTTACCCATCGTGATGCTTTTAGGGCATCATAAGTTCTTTATACAAATCCAATACATCTGCTACATCAACATCATTAGAAGTTTCAACAATCATCATTTAAAGTGAAGGAGAATATGCCAATATTTTTTTAATAAAATAAATTAAAATAGGGTCCCTTCAAACTTTCTCAATTCCATTAGTTTAAGATTCTCAAATTGTTGGTCAATGCACTTTGTATCTTCAAGATAATGTGTAACTTCAACAATATTTCTTTCTCTCAAGGTATTGAAAATCTATTGAAATTCTAACAAAAAAATGTTAGTAACTTTTACAAATTGTAACATGTAAAACTTTCTTAGATTAAGGATTACAAATTCCATTAGTCTAGAATACTACTTTTAGACATTTTTTAATTTATATAACCTAATTTTTCTAGAGCATAAAATTCATTACATTGCCGATATGTTTATACGTTAAACTCTAAAAATATAAAGTGTTTGACTTATATACAATGACAATGTAAACAACGCTACTTACTAAATAAAGACACTAAACTTCATCTACCGTACAAAACTTACTACTTCGTCACGTTAAAACGTAACCCCTACTCCATCAATGTAAATTTATACTTTAAACTTGATTTTTTAATTATTAATGTTGAGATACATTACATCGATTCCACTTGAAAACATGTTGGGCGCACGTCCAGTCAAGAATAAATATCACAGCAACTAGGATTTAGATGCAAGAAAATTCACACACACAACGTTTACATCTCACCAATGGTAGGCGTTTGATTGATTCAAAACCGTTCCTGGAAAAAATGTTTAAACCCCCAATTCCGTGATAAAAGAAAATTAAAAAGTCAAAAATACATTAATAGTTTAAGTTCTGATATGAGCATATTAATAGTCATTGAGACAGTTTTTAATAAAAGAACCATTTGCACAATATGGTTCAATCAATTACTCCTAACCTAATAACATGAATTACCATGTAAACAAGCCTTGTTCATGTTTCAAAGTACCAAATGAAGGAGATGTGACATGTAACTGACAACCGCTCTTCTTCATAATAGATTTTCTTCATAGAATAAAACACAACTCGTTTAATATTTGAGAAATTGAACAAAAATTCAAAATTGCATGAATTTCATGTTTCCTTAATAATCATAAATTCATCCTACGGAGAATATATGGTTGAGAAAATTTAATGTCATCACTGAACATTAAGGATAAACAGTAACCCGCGCCGTATTCAAGATATTATTACTGGTTTGCTGGGTGACCGGTGATGAAATTTTAAGAACTACGAGGTCCCGGTCCACATCGAGGCTATATTTCGGAAAATGCTTTGGGGACGGTTGCCCTTTATAACTGCGAATCGTTTTTATATCTAGTACTGTGAAATTTTTATAAAAAACACCTCCCAATGTAAAAAAACTAATATGCCATAATGCTTGCGTGTTGCGTTTTTTAGGACATTGTTCTTAGACAAATTTACCTGTAACACCAAGGAATATTTTTTAGCTAACGATCGATGCCTTCTTCGGCACCCCCCCCCCGCTCCTGTGAGTAACATTTATCAGAAATTTACTACTTTTTATTAAGTGTTACAAGTCAGTAGATTGTTAGATACCATGAGTTAAAAAAAATAACTAAGGAGAATTCATCCAAGTCATTCGTATGTTCTTTTATGTTTTGGGTCAACTTAAAACAACCATAAATTTTAGCACATGATTAATTAAGAGACCCATAAGATATAAAATAAGAGTTCTCTTTCTAAATCCACTGATTTTGCTAGGATCCAAGTTCGAAAAAATATGATATGCCCGTTTGAGCTCAACTTGTCTAGTTAAGGAAATTTACCCAAATCAATGAGGGGTATTCTGGTGTTTTCCTCAACCCTCTAGCCTAGACCTTTTAGGTTAAACTTTTAAGTATCTACGCAGATTGTAATCAATTTTAGTTATTCCTAAACACGCATATGATTTTTGCGAGGAGTTTAAGAGGAAAAAAATGGAGAAAAGCTTCAAGTGTTCAAGATTCTTGCGATCTTCGAGGAATTTCGCCAAGGATTTGATATTTATTAGGTTTGTAAGGTTTCATAGTGTTAGATTCATTCACCCACATGCAAATCATGAAATTTCACTTTAAAATTCATTAATAGGATTGAGTATATACTTTATCTATATATGAGGTTCTTAATGAAATTCCTAAGGTATTGTTCTTCATTCTTACACTATGATTGTTGGTGGAGTTCTTTAGGAATGTTTGTTAATGAGGAATTGTTCTTCAGGAGTTTTCGAATAGATGTATGTAATTAAGTGGCTCCTTAAGAACTCTTAATAAAGTTGAAAGAAACCGTTTCGATTCAGGTGACACTGAAATAGGAAAAAAATCAAAGAAAAAAATTCATTGATATTTTCTGGTCTATGAGAGTGCACCCAATGTGCCCTGAAAATAGGGTTCTGAAGTGTAGGGATTGGCGACTCGTGGAAGTTAGTGTATCAGTTTCACCTTTTCATTTGTTTTCCCATGAGTTATTTTAAATCTTACCTTCACTCCCTTCCTATTTTATAAATCTTAATTACATCTACTCATTAAGAATCCTAAGAGTAGAGTTCAAGAATGTCATTGAGTTATATTGTGAATCCTTGAGATTAACTATCGATATGAACTAAGTATTTCTGAAAAAGTAAGTGTGAGAATGAGTAAAGTTGTACCCATGAGTTGTGACGCATTCATTGTACCCCGTAGTGACCGTTTTCCATGTACATAACTCAATATTGAACTCCATAAATAAGTTATCTTTTAGAGTCTAGCATCTTCAAAGTTCATGATCAGGAGTATTAAGTTCGAACCCCGTCTGAAACCTAAGATGATTTGAGGCGGTCAGACCATTATTCTTCATGGATCCTAGGTGGCATTCCATTCCCTAGATTGGTAGGTATCCTTGAGTCCTTGAGTCATGCAGAATATGCAGTACTCGAGTATTAAGTTCAATTCTAACAATTTCTCCAATAAACAGGATATCAAATTATAGGTAATCGATATGAATCCAAACGCCTATATTGTTATCTTCCTAGAAAGTGGGTTGTACCTCAATCACATCTGAATTATGCTTGAACGTAGCAGTAACCCATAATTATGCTAGAATAGAACGTTGCAAAAACCACATCAAAAGTTAGGTATGCTGACACTGGACCCCTGTGGAAATCGATCATAAGTTAGCTATCCGTCAGAACATGCAACCGATCAAAGATCGTTTATGCATTGCGACCCACATTTAGACCGATCAACACTTTTATTATACCTAAACGTGTACGAGCCACATTCAACATACCACCAATCACACAACACAAGTCATATTCTCAAGTTTCACTACCACCCTATAGTAAGGACAAGGTGACCGTTCACCCAAGCGATTTTTGTGGTACGTGGACCTATACATGAGGAAGATAGCTACAATGTTGAGGGCAAAAAGATTATCTTAGTGGAAAAACTTTTTACCTGTGGAACAAGAAGCCTTTCACCCGGGATTATTAATGCTTTGACGCAAACATGGGGGACATGCTAATTTTTAAAAAAGAGTACCTGGTCTTCCTATGCTACTTTTCTGGAAAATATGTGCATCCACAAATTCGTGATAAAAGAAAATAAAAGTCAAAAATACATTAATGGTTTAGTATATATGAGCATATTAATATTATTGAGAAGTTTTTAATAAAAGAACATTGAAATATGTGTTAATCAAATTATACTAACCTGAATACATGAATTAATGAAAACAAGCCTTGTTCAGTTAAAGTAAAAATTGAAGGAGATGTGACCATGTAATGAACCTCTCTTCTTCATAATAAGATTTTTCATGGAATAACAACTCGTTTACATTTGAGAAATTGAAAAATTAAAAGTGCATGAATTTGATCATGTCTATCATTAATAATCAATAACTTCATCCTAGGAGAATATATGGTGAAGAAATTAACGTCAATCACTGAACATTAAGGATAAAAGTAACGGCGTATTCAAGATATATTATGGTTTTGCTGGGTGAAATTTTAAGGAACTCCGAGGTCCAATCGAGGATATATCGGAATAATGCTTTGGGGGAAGGTTGTATAACTATGAATGTTTTTATATCTAGATATGTGAAATTTTAAAAATCAAATGTATAAAAATAATATGCATAATGCTTGCGTTTGCGATTTTTTAGGATATGTTCTTAGACAAATTTACTGTAACACCAAGAATATTTTTTAGCTAAGCTCGAGCCATTGGCACGTAGGCGCCCCCTTCTCCCCTCGCCCCCTCCCCGCCCCCCGGTTCGTAGTAATTTTATCGAGAAGAGAAGAAATGTAATATTTCTTCTAAGCTGTTAAGTATTAGATTGTCGAACACCATGGGAGTATAAAGAAAAATAACTAAGGAGAATTCATCCAAGTCACGTCGTATGTTATTTTAGTTTGGGTCAAGCTTAAAACAACCATAAATTTTAGCCCACCCACCATGATAAATTAAGCGCCCATCCTAAGATATAAAATAAGAGTTCTCTTTCTTTAAATCCACTTGATTTCTTTGCTAGGCATCCAAGTTCGAAAAACCCAGGTGCTCCCCGATATGCACCGTTTGAACTCAACTTGTCTAGTAACGGAAATTTACCCAAATCAAGGAGGGGTATTCTCGGTGGGTGAGTTTCCCCCTCAAACCCATATAGCCTAGACCCCTAGTTTAAACTCTTTAAGTATCTACAACCAGATGTAATCAATTTTAGGTATTCCTAAACACGCATATGATTTTTGAGAGGAGTTTAAGAGGAAAAAAATGGAGAAAAGCTTCAAGTGTTCAAGATTCTTGCGATCTTTGAGGACAAATTTGCCAAGGAGTTGTCACAGTCTAAGTAGGTTGGACAGGTTTCGTAGTGTTAGATCATTCACCACATGAAACCATCATGAAATTTCACTTTAAAATTCATTAATAAGATTGAGTATATACTTTATCTATATATGAGGTTCTTAATGAAATTTCTCCAAGTATTGTTCTTCATTCTTGCACTATGATTGTTGGTTGAGTTCTTTAGGAAAGTGTTTTGTTAATGAGAATTGTTCTTCAGATTTTTCGAATAGATTTTCATGTAATTAAGTTGGCTAAGAGAATCTAATAAAGTTTGAAAGAAACCGTTCGATTCTAGATGAAATAGGGAAAAAAATCAAAGAACAAAATTCATTGGATTTTCTGGGCTAGCGCGCCGCACCAATAGTGCCCTGAAAATAGGGTTCTGAAGTGTAGGGATTGGCGACTCGTGCAAGTTAGTGTATCAGTTTCACCTTTTCATTTGTTTTCCCATGAGTTATTTACAATCTTACCTTCATCCCCTTCCTATTTTGATCAAAATCTTTAATTACATCGACTCATCAAGAATACCTAAAGAGTTGAGTTTTTCAAGAATTGTCATTAGTTTATATTCGTAGAACCTTGAGATTAACTATCATATGAACTAAGTATTTCGAAAAAGTAAGTGTGAGAATGAGTAAAGTTGTACCCATGAGTTGTGTATATTCATTGTTACCCAGTATTGGAGTTTTTCATGTACATAACTCAATATGAACTCCATAAATTAGTTATCTTTTAGAGGTCTAGCATCTCACAGTTCTATGATCATGAGTATTAAGTTTCTAACCCTTTCTGAAACTATATATTGATTTGAGGCGGTCATACCCATAATTCTTCATGAACCCTAGGTGTCGATCATTCCCTAGATTGGTAGTATCCTTGAGTCCTTGAGTTCATGAGACATGGTATCGAGTATTGAGTTCAATTTAACAATTCTCAATAATCACAGTTATATCAATTATAGGTCATCTTATGGAATCCAAACGCTAATTGTTATCATACTAGAAAGTGGTACCCAATCACATCTAATTATGTTGGAACGTCGCAGTCAAACCCATAATTATGCTAGAACGTGCAAACAAATCAAAGTTAGGTATGCTGGAATGTGGAAATCGATCAAAGTTAGTTATGTCAGAACATGGCAACCGATCAAAGATAGTTATGCGCGAACATAGACCGATCCAATTTAGTTATACCTAAACGTGTACCTACATTCAACATACCACAATCACAAACACAAGTATATTCTAAAGTTCATACAATATAGTATTGAATCATTGCGTTCATCATCCTCCTATTTCCTTTGAACAACTGTTATTAATAATTCAATATCTTCAAATACAACACATCGAATCCTAAAGAAGCTAAGAAACCAGCATATCTAACACAGTTTTTTCCAAATAAAAGCACCCATACCCGTCAAATTACACCCCTATGATCATACCATCTAAGGATTCTTCTTTGAATGTGACCATATATATTTTATTTGGTGAATGTGGCCATATGCATAATTTGATCATTAATTTCCGGTCACATTTTAATATGCGTAAAACACAAACATCCCTCTAACTATCAAATCATAAAAAGAGCGTACTCCGGTCACAAGAACGCTAAAGGTTACCGCATCATTGTTATTATTAATCCGAAATTCAAGACCACGAAAATCTTTGTAAAGCAATCAATCAAATGTATCAACATATGGCCCCCACGTTCATAGAAATATCTCTCTCACTTCTTTCCTCGTTTTCAACAACTTTTGAGAGATTTGTAAGGTATTTTATGACTAATTTAGGTATTTTAGTAACAAAAAGGAAATAATATTTTGCGTTATTTACATACTGCCGGCCCATTAGATCTTGCCGGTTAGCTATAACAAAAACCGTTGTGACGTTCCTCATCACCCTAGACGATACACTAGTTGTCTCCCTTAACTAATAAGTTCATCAACACTACCGTTTTTCAGTACTTCAAAATAAAGAAATAGGGCCATTGCAAAGTCATGATAAATGGTGTCTTTTCAAATAGGTCCTACAATAGAGGTACTATACCCAAAGAATAGAAGAGAATTAAGGCAACACATGAAGCAACGAAGGTGTTTAAATTATATAGGCTGGCCCGCCAGAGCAACAAACTTCCCCCTGAGGTAGTGCCGTGGTGGGATGTTATCTCTTTCTATAGAGGAATATTAAAAGTATTAACGGAGGAAATGAGGAATGGTTTATTCCATTTAAATCATTTCTCACTCAATACTATCAAAAACGTCTCAAACACTCACTTTGAACGTGTAACTCAAGGTAATTCTCTTGTTCCTTACACTCTTTACTTTATAACTTAATTATTGATGCTTAATTTATTGATATTAGGCAGATTTTTAGGTAGAGTTTGAAGTAGCAGAAAGGATTCTCAATTTGTTTGAAAAACATAGTTTGGGTTCTTTCCATATGTTCCCGAACGTACTAAGCAGAAAGATTTCGTAAAACTATGATTAAATCGATACAAAAATGAGTTGAAAAGTTGAAGTGTCTTTTGGTATAAACTAAAATTATGTCCTCATTTAGGAGATATTTTTCTAAGATAATTGCATATTAACGTTCTAAGATAGTTAAATAACTCTAATCTAATGAAATTTTGTTGAAAATAGAGGTTTTGGGACGAAGAGGTGCCATTATCGCACATGGCGTTCGTCCCATATGAAGGCCTCTTTCGCACCTTTTATCCCACTGTAACGGCAGTCAAAATCCCACTATGGTGGTATTGTAGTCGTTGTGGAAGGATACTCCAAACTAGTTTCCATGCACCTTTACCTAGAAATTCCCTTTCCTCATCCAAGCCTTAAACAAAATATTCTATCATATTGTAACTTAATTTAAACTTATTCAGTCTCCTAAATGGCAGGTCAAAAAGAAGATAACTTACCCTTCCTCCGGTTCCCTGATTCCACGAGTCGTGAAATGCATTGTGATTACTGTCACATAGGATTCTGCAGTGAATGAGGGTTTTTCCTACAAATGTTAGAGGAGAAGGAGCCAATTTTCTATGGTCTTCTAGTAGAGTTCAGGTGAGTTCCACTTATTGAGTCTTCACTAGATGCATGATCTACGTGGGTGAGAAATTTCTATGCTATCCTACCTATTGTGAGATAGGATGACACCGTCATCCTTACTGAGGGTTCACAAACCCCTGAACACCAATGACATCAAGCAGACTTTGGAGGTGTCGGAGGTCTTGAACATGGGGTATGAGGACAAACTGAGGGATATGGATATGGAGTGGCTGTAAGACACATTGGTTGAGTATGCTCATGGGATCAGGTATACTAGTAGACAGTGGAGGGTTTTACTAGCACGGATTGGTCATCCGATGCTAAGTGGTGGCTAAACTCTGTCACTAGGAATATTTTTATGTTTGGAAACAAAGTCAATGTGACCTTTCCCCAAGATTTTGTGGTACTGTGGATATACATGGAAGATAGCTAAATGTTGGGGAAAAGATTATTTTGAGTGGAAAATTTTCTACTGTGGCAACAAGAAGACTTTCTACCGGGACTTATTACTGATTTACGCAAACATGGGGAATGCTACTTTTTAAAACAGAGCGATAAANTGTCTTGTGCGGCAATAATGGTTAATTTGAAAAATAAAATAACCAATTACTCGGGAAGTTCTAGAATGATCCTATTTGTATAGTGTGTGGAAGGATATAAGTGAGGAAATAGGGTGTATGCAATATCCGGTGACACGGGGGTGTAGTCATCTTCGAGGAAAAAATGACCAAAGAGGTAAGGGTGACATATCTAATGTGGGGAACCAGCGGGGGGGTAGAAATTAAAATTTAAAGAAATTGATGTGTTCCAGGGGCCAGCAAGTCGTTCCGGCAAGGATGCGTGGGGGGTGCGCCCGTTGTAATCTATGAGGAAGGTAACGTGAAACACAAATTGGGGTTTTAGTTGTCTCCAAGGAACGTCAATAAAAAGGGGAATGGAGAGCAAAGGCATAAGATAAGCAGAACGCACAAGACAAAAATGCTATGTTCCGCCTGTTTTCCTAAAATACTATTTACCTCAGTAAACCCCCTTAGAAAAAATGGCCCCGCCCAAAAAAAAAGGTTTTTGTAAGGGCTTGTAAAGAGGAGTGTGGAGCAAAAAGGGAGACCTCTTAAACTATAAAAATGTCGACGAAAATAAGTGAAATATGTTCCCGAAAAGCCTTGAGGTGAAAGAATGGGGACGATGGACAGCAAAACTACCGTGCAAAACATACTGGTCACCCAGGTATTGACAGGGAATAAAACGATACTAGTATAAATTGGGGGGGGGTGTTGTACCGAAACGGGTTTGTATAGTGGGTAAAACTGGGCGGGATTGTAAAAATTATGTTTTTGGAGGGGGGGGGTGGGCCCGGGGGGGGGGGGGGGGGTCGTCCTACTAATAAAGATAGATGTCAAATCCTATGAAAACCTGGTCGATGATGGCATAGGTAGGGGGGTTTTGGTTATTTAAGGTGATTCTTTCTTTGGGGGTTGTTGGTGTATGAATATCTGATTTATTCTTAAAAAATCTATCAATTAGGATTCATGTAATGTATATGAAATGTTCCATTTATAATGCGGGGGGGGACACTTATGAAACGAAAAAATTCAAGGTGAGGGGGGTGGAGTGAAATTCAGACAATACACACATTGGATACACTTAATTAATATAAGAGGTTTGTGGGTTTGTGATTTTTTGTGTGATGTTAAACGGTAAAAGGTTAAAACCGGACAACGTTCGCAGGGCGGGAATTAGGGCTGGGAACTCTGATGATTGGTTTCCAACGTTCCGAGCATTAAAATGAATTTTATTAAGTTGGGTAGTCCACGGTTTTGAAACATACGGTCTATGATTGGGATAATGCGGAGCAAGTGGTAAAGACAAAGGGGGGAGGGTAAATAAACTAGGTAGGGTGTTTGATGTCAGTTGTTTACAGGGAATTGTTCGAGGCATAATATATGTATTACAATGTTAAGGCCGGGGGAAAAGGGACGTTATAAAGAAAACTTAATCGGATCAGGGGTTCCGGAGGAACCAACCTGGGGGGCGATAGTTTCTAGGGGGGTAGGTTATGAGTAAAAACAGTTTTGTGTTGGCTTCGATGATAGGACAAATGATTGTTATAACTGTGATGATTAAGAATTGCTAAACTATGCATTTATATGTTTAGGAGGACTTATCTTCAACTATTTATTCGTGTTGGGTGAACTTTTTTTGTGAATAGTATTGTCGAATGAATTAGAAACTCCAATAGTTCAAGGATAGAACAATTGATAGTAAAGGGTTGTGTGTGTGTTGCAAGGTGAAAAATGGGGGCTGTATATGTGAAGTAAGTGGGTGTATTTCAGTTTACTCAAAAAGAATTTGTGTTTACTGGTTAGAAAACTTGACTTAATGTTCTACGTAGCCATGGTTGGGAAGATGAAGAGAAAGTAAGGTTATGACCTGAGTAGTTATTCGAAATGTTTTAATTATATTTGGAAACTTTTGTGTTTGCTAAAATTTTTATGCCATGTTAAAAAACCTAGCTAGTAGGTTGATTGAGAGGGTTATTAGTTGTATGGCTATTAGTGTAACCCCGAGGTCTTTCAAAAGATAGTAAAGGTGTTGAAATGAGTGGCTAATTTTATGATATTAGTAGTATGTTTATTATGTGTCACGACATGGGAGCACCCCCTAGAAGTAAAATGGCCTACAGGACCTCTCAGAGGTCTTATACAGGACCATGGTTATGATTCATTGCATTGTCATAGGAAATTTAACAGAATACTTAAAATTTTCATAGGACATCATATTTTAGATCATCACTTCCATTAGAAATAAAATATCATAATACATATTTAGACTCTATGTATCTTTGTCATCTTAGACTAAACATGGTTAGAGTAGATTAGTGACACGATGCGTACAACATAAAATAATAACTAAACTAGTACATAACTTTTATTTAACATAACATAGACAATCCTTGAAAATAAGGATCCCTTTAACCCCCAAGTATCCCTCTAGTAACACGTGATACAATGTATGTATAATGTCTCATGCCATAACCCACACTCAAGCATCCACTTAAGGTCACCAACGTTAACATATACATATCCTTCATTTGCTTAAACAAAGCCATTCATACGAACATATCATAGCCTAAGACACCTACTTCATACTTGAACCAACATGTTCTATGAACTACATATAAATCTCACTTCAAGAGCACATGCAAGTGAAAACTACCAATAACATCATAATAGGCAGTAGTCAATAAAACATAATTGAACTTCACTACATAAGAAATCATAAGACCTTACTCATGAACCCAATATAAACCTAATAGTGCAATGTACATGTGATGTCCCATAATCACGCATACTTAGTAAACTCATAAAGACACCACAATCATATAATTTATTTGATACATCAACAAGACAAGTATAGAAGACTTCATTCATGCCATGTAAGAACTTCATCATATAGTCTACAGGACCAACATCATGCATATAAGGTAAAACCTTGTTTATAGATTTCATAGAAATCAAACCACCCATCTAACCACACGAAATAGACAACATTTCAATGTCATGCATAAGGAATAGAAACATATACATATACATGTATATAAATATATATATATATATGTCTGTGTGTGTGTCTGTGTGTGTCTGTGTGTGTGTGTATAATACCTTCCTAGAACTCTCTTCAGGAGCTACTTGTGCAGTACATAGATAAGTTCATTACACTAACCTATACTAAGCAACTTCCTTTAGGTTATCCTAATTAGGGTTCCTTACATTACTTTTATTGTCCATTTCACATCAGGGAAGATTATAGGCTTATTCGACACTAAGAGCATGGGTTCTAAACATGGAATCCGGGGTTTTAGAACCTCACACCAAAAGGAGGTTCTCTACTTTAATGTGGTAGAACATTAACATCATGTTAGCATATTATGTGATATCATTTGCTAGATACTATGGGGGCAAAATAGTGTATGGAACTTTGAGGCATATATGGAAACCCCCTTTACGAAAAAATGTGCATTGTAGTTATCCACCTCATGAGGAATTTGGTGAATCTACCTTCTCAAATTGTAAAGGTACACCCCCCATAATCAAGTTCACTTGGCACAAAGCTAAGTTCCCTTTATTGAAAAACCTTTATTAAGATTGCTTTTTAAAACAAAGGCTTTAGGAGACTTAACACATCATATGCTTAGCTCACACTTTATAGATAAGTATGTACTTTCATCAACCTGTATCATCTGAGAAAACCTTTCACATGGATATAGCATATTCAAGCACCATCTAGTTTAGGGTACAATTGAGAACAACTTCCAAGAAACCCTCTATTCACTATATCATCATACATGCATCATAACATGCTTTCATGTGTGTGTATGTGTACATATATGTGAGAAACCCTTTCATAAGTGAATAGGTGTAACTATATAAGCAATATAGTCATATAAAAATATTTAGATACTATACATGTTTATACATCATCATATCATATACTTAACATCATATCATACAAGACACGTTCATAGCTTAATAATGCATTTATATTAATGTACATATAGAATGAACCTAGGAACTATCCTATCAAGGCACACATGTGCAATCCATAGACAAGGTCCCATACCCTTATCTATACTAGTACACCTATCAATTAATCCTAGTTATGATACATAATATACGTGATGAACATATACGTTACATGTATAATAGTAGACATGAGTGCATATAAGAACTCCTTTCATTATACACCATGAACCTACACTACTTATAGACATGCATGAGGTGTGAGTGTGTGTACATTGATCAACATTATAACATAATGGCTATCAACACACCATTGAGGCAGCCACCCTCCTATGATCACAATGCACAGTCAAGCATAGTCTACACACCACATACTAGCATAGGAGAAAAGACTATTTCGACACTTGCATTCAAGACATCTAATATTGGCTAATATTAAACATTCATATACGGGTTCATAGGTAGGGGTGATTCACCATTATTAATAAATAAATTGAATAACATTGACAAAGACTAACCCTAACAACTTACATCGCAATGACATCACATCATCAACGTACCTAGATATGATTAGCATAGAGACAGGCCCAATACTTCACATTGTGTGATCATCATAAAACACTTCATAATTTCACAAACATTCATTCAAGACATGAACACATACATATAATTGACAAAATGTATAAGCGCCCCATAAGTGGATCATACCACACAATGGCCATCAAGTCCATTTCACCTAGCATTCACAATAAAAAGAAAGTAGGGAAATTCACCAATGCCGCCAATATTAAGTATCACTATAAATACTCATATTAATTAATAATTAATATATCGGGTAGTATCTAAAATTATAATAACTTAAACAAAAACATGCTTCAACCAACATAAGATCAAGATTACATTACATACACTACATAATCAATCTATAGAAGGTGGAGGAATATAGGTTGGACTTACCAAATTTCTAAATCTTCATAATCATTGATAAACTACACATAATTCATCATCAATTTACATGTAATACAGTATCTATAATCACATTATCATAATCGAATCGCAGTACAATTATCCTAATATCAAGATCACAATAACCACAATTAGGCTAAATTGAGATTTTTATAGAAACATAAGTTCATCATGAAATCGGATTGAAAACATCATTGTTATTAGTAGATAATAAATAATTCATCATAAGAATGGATTTTCAATCAATTTGTGAAAGAACTCATGGCTAGATTGAAGTATTGATGTTTTGAAGGAGCTCTTTAGATGAGAGTTTATATAATGTTGAAAGATCACCATAAATTATCATATGATAAGACTATGAAAACTTGATGAAGAATCGATGGAAAAACAATCTACAAGTTGTTCTTGAGATTCATCTAAAATGGAGGTTTCTAAAGAGGTTTTGTTTTGAGAGGGAACTCTATTTTTGGAATAATCAATTGGGAATACCTAAAATACCTTATAATAACTTCCCCTTGTCCTTTCGGCCGTGGGGTGCCTTTTCTACTTTCCCCCCTTTAATCACTGCAACAGTGCCCCCCGTGTCTGCAGGTTGGACTGCGCCTCGACGGAGAGTAGTTGACAGGGTGTCGATTGGACGACGGCTCACCCTGCTGCTCCGTCATTTGTGAATGAAGATCCTTGTTTGGTACTTGATTATCACCAATATAAGTGTTGAGTACAGATATGGGGTGTCGATTGTTAGCCCATTGATGTACACTGCAAGGCAGTGTCTAGGAAGCCTTTTGGGTCCTTACTTTAGTTAATTTTAATTACTACATGTGTTTTGTACTAACACTACTCTATATATTCTTTTTACATATTCTAGTTACATGTTTGGGATATTTAATTAAGTGAAGATTAAAGAATTCTCTAACAATTTCTATTTGACCTTCCTTCTGGTAGAAGCTTTGTCTTTTCATTACCATCTTTGCTTTTGTAAACTTAGTATCTCTTGTACATATTTAACTAGATCCTTGGGATTTTTAATTAATTAAATAATATTAAAAAAATTATGTCAACGGAGTTCTATTTATAACATATTGTTACTACTCCTTTTACTGTTTTATTTTATTTTTTGCTTCTTTTAGTTTTTGGGATATCAATTTTTCGTACTTAGGTGATAGTACATAGGTTCCCGCCTGTCCCAGTAGGTTGGGTTCCGAAAAATTTATTTCAGATCCTACGTTACTAGTTTACAGGTACAAGATAATAATATAGACAAGATTCCTCTAGATTTGTGTGTTGATGTTCACATCTATTTTTCATGAATCTAGGATGAATTCTAGGAAATTGTTACACTCATTCTCTGATTTTGTGTGAAGTGTTGCTTATGGTATGAGTTGAGTCCAATTGGTATCCTAAGTGTTACCCTGGTGTCCGCCCATTCCTTCTTCCCCTTTTTTCTTTCTCTGAAGTAACAAATGTCTTGTCGTGATTGAAGGAACACAAGAAGAGTAAATTTGGACTTCGGAAGGCTTTGTGATCGGTAAGCTTGCCCTAGGGAGTTAAACACTGGAAAAAAAAATGATTGGTCATGTTCATCCAGACACGAACTAAGTAATAATTTGTACTTTAATATTAGTGTATCTTGAAAATGTGAAATGCATGATTTTTGCTGTTTGATCAAACTGCAATTATGTAGACGTATTGTACGGATGAGATAAGATGATTGTTTGTACTATAAATACTTGTCTAAACGTTTACATGTGCAATATGATGGCCTAATTGATTGATGTCATGTGAGTATTAAATGTTTGAGTATCGTTAAACCCATAGTAAAAAACAATCATTGACTAGATTCGATGAGAGGAGTTTACAAGACGAATTGTTAGAAAAATCTAAGCACACCCGGCATATAGGAAACAATCGCGGAAATGTCTAGGTGTTACCTGGATGTGTGGGTTGTGGTTCTTAATTAGCAAAAAGAAATTGGTTCGTGTACCGTGGGATTGAATGAAGAGTAGAGAATAGTTATCCTAGTATGAGACGTATTCAAAATTTTCATTGTAAAGCTGGGAACCATTGGGGGATTTTAGAATGACGAAAAAATAACCCATTATTATTAGGATAGGTTCTAGTTGTGTCTATGGGGTTGGAGCGGACTTTTTCTGCCAGGGCTTGACCACTAGTGCTTTAATTGTGCGAAAAAAGATAGGAAAGCGAAAGATAGAAACAAAGATGTCTTAAATTTACCAGTAAAAGGGGCAAAAAGAACAACCCAAATAAGGGACTCTAGATCTGGGTGGTTTCTACATCAGAGTGTAGATCTTCCAGAGGTACCAAGTCTTTCGTCGCCTCGTCCATAAAAGTAAAGTGTTGGCAGTCTACCCTCTTAAATTCAGGAGACTCCTGTCATAGGGCAACACAAATTAAAATGACCCCACGATCTTCCTTATAGGGACCAATAGGAGAAAACTCTTAATACCCTTCCTTATCTCCTGACGCAACATTTAGCAGAGAATCTCGACCTAAAGGGTCTGTTCGGTGCGCCTGGAGTGCAGTCATCATAAGAACTCTTAATCTCTCCTAAACGGTCGTCAAATCCTTCTCAACCCGTGCACCTGTGAGTAATTCCTTATCATCCGAACCCACGATCGCCTTACTACTTCTAGCCATATATGTGATACGCTCAAACTTACTTCTCAAATAAGAAGTAAAGTGGTCATGTCAAGTAAATAATCCAACTAGTGAGGTTGGGATCGTTCCCACAAGGAAAATAGTTTAGACTTAACTTCAAATGTATTAATTAACTATCAGTTAAGTCAATTACTCCCTTGGAAAGGCAAAAATGATAAAAGGGGTGTTTTCTATTTCTAAATACAATGAAAATAATAGCGAAATTGACAGAGACACTTAACTACTTCAAATTTTTTTGGAGTTCTAATCACTTAATGGAAGGTAACTAGGGATTACTTGTGCGCCACAGGTGTCATACCTTGATAAGTCTAACTATAACAATTGTTTTCTAGTATCTGCATGCAAAGTGATAAGTTATTTTATTTCTAAATCTTTGGTCCGGCATCTAGATTTCACTCCGCACCGTGGTTCCGGCTATTTGTGTTTGCTAGACTAACCACCCCTTTATCTTTAACCTCATATTAAGCATTGTATTGATATTTGCCAGTTAGATACCTTATAGCGATCAATACTATCCTATTAGATAGTATACACTAAATCTATGTTGATTAATTCTTTTCCAATATCTACCTCTTCTTCTTGGTCCCGGCACGTAGAATTAAGGCGAGTTCAAACGTTGGTCATCCCGTTAAAAAGACTTCTAAGAAAAGGAATTATCATACATGCAAGACATATCTAGAATTGTTAGTTTAGTTAGATTTTACCCTCATTATTCGCCTATGTTTTTCCACAACCCTATTATGGATTTGAGTTCCCATAGTCCATAATTACAATAATTCAAATATATGTTATAAGAATTCATGTACTTAACTTCCATGAGAAATAGTAAAATCCGAAAGTCGCTTTAGTTACATCAACAAAAATCAAACCAACAATTAATTATAAAAATCTCAAAATAATCAAGAATATCACAAATCAAGGAAAACTAACCTAATAATCGCGAGTCTGACCTAATCATTCCGAGTCCTAACCTCAAAAATGAGTTTTTTCAAACCTATTTATAAGAAAATTAAAAAACCTAATTAACCGGACCTCGATTGCTAGAAATTTTGTCAAAACGCGGCGGGTCGACGTACCTCACCACGGAATTTGTAGTCACGATGGCCGTCGTGGACTCCGTCGTCCATACTTTTAATTTGTTTCTGATGCTCTCTTCATTAACGCCGTCAGACGAAGGTCTGACGGATCATTACGAGCACAAAGGTCCGTTGAGGGTGCTACTTTCCAAAAAAACTGAACTCTTGGAATATGGGTATTGGGTATACTTCTACTATTTTCTTAACGAACCTGCACGACAGACCGTCATGGCTAAGACGGTCCGTACGCTTTCTGTAACCCCACACTTTGTCAGACTTCCCATCTTCCTTCAGCAACTGCACTACGCTTCACCTCCGAACCATCACGAGCATACGCACCGCACAAGCTTCATAGTGTCTCTTCTCCTTTCTTCGCTAAAAAACTCCGCATTTCATCTTTGACATATTTCCTACCAATAAGGAAAAACTTATATAAAAATAAGCACAAAAAGTCTTTTTAGTAACACACTAAACTTAAGTAAAAGTAATAATAATACCGTTGAAACCACGGTATAATCAACACCCTCACTTAATCTCTTTTGTTTGTCCTCAAAGAAGACGCAATTTGACTGAATACAAATCTTATCTACATAGTATACCTCCCTGTTTTATACTTTGCAATCATTTGGCTATAATTTCATAATTCATCATATTTTCATTTCTAATCACAATTAGCTTGAATTATGTGCAGTCCAGACAATGACACAGATCACCATGCACTAACACCTATCCTCGTAAATTCTTCTCACCGAGTGCTAATATTTTCCGGTATTTGCAAACTAGTGGCCTCACCACCCCACCTCAAAACAAAATCCCATCCTCTTTTCAACACAATTTTCAGTTTGGAGTATAAGGATTCCTTTTTGACACTCACTCTCAGAACACATTCACACTATTTCATACCTATGCAAATAAGCTTGCCCTTATTTAACTAATTTAAGTTAGCTATACAACCCTTAGGATCACGATATGACTTTCTTAGCTGTACATGGTTCCGGGTCAGTTAGGGTATATTTTAGGTATACGTTATGACTTTTTGCCCTCCTTGACATATCGTGTCACATACAATTTCTATCATTTTATCACTCGCCCAGTTTCTCCTATTCTTTCCACTTGCTATTTTCCTTTCCTTATTCCATTGTGTAAGTGACTCTCTTCTTTCTTTTGCTTGTATTTTTTGTATAGTTTTCTTTTTTCTTTACTTTTCTTTCAACTAATCTCCTTGAGTCACATAACATTTGTTCTTTCTCTCTCTTTGTTCTTTCATCCCCACTGCCGAGCTTTTTCTTTATCATAGCCACACTCAACTCAGGCTTTGCCATGAGTCAAAGTACAAACGAATACCTAAAGTTGGTTAGGGCCATAACGGATTGTTTACTGCATTAGGCACCCTCAACTATGCTGTTTGGTATAAGCTGAGATGCACATGTCCAAGGAAGGGACCAAGGTAGAACACTTTTTTCTCAAGAAAGAACAATTAGGGTGAAAAGAAAGGCTAGTTTAAGCTCGAAATCATTTGGATTAAAGAAGGATAAATTTTTTCATTGTTTTTATTTTATTTCGGCTAACATGGGCTATATTGAATAGGGTCTATGATTCCATTCCTATTGTCTATTACTACTGCTTACTTTTTACAGGACTAACCAGGCAAGTTCCAGCTCAAGTAAAATATGGACTAGTCCAAATCTTCCTCACACTCACTTGACCACTAATACTATAGCAAATTATTACGACACCTAGTTTGAAATTTTAGACTTTGGTCATGCCCTGTGGTGTACCTCTATGTCTTGCTTAGAGCCACACATTTATCAATTACTTTGCCTAGTCATGCATCATTTTCCATTTTATCTGGATATCATTTTAGCCATCATACTCCAAAATTAAATTATGTAAAAAAGATATAGACATGCCGGTTCAACAGAAAAAGTAATTCGTCTCTTAGATAAAAAGAACACAGGCAAGAAAACCCCAAAAGAGGATAATGAATTGCGCTACTCAGACTTCACCCTAGTACTCACTTTCCATTTACCCCACCCTCAAAAAAAAGACATGCAATTGTCCCCAATGCATAAAAAAATGAAATACTAGAGTTGTAGGTGAAGCAAACATGCGAAGCAAAGCGCCGACGATCATCAAGCTAGTAGGTCCGGTTCCCCGGAACCCACTACCTCTGTAATCTAGACACCCTCAGTGGTATCCTCAGCATCAACAACACTATCACCAGTTCCTCCCGCTATCTCCACAGTTTTGGAGCTAGACGCCCCCGAAGCTAACTCTCCTTCTCTCATCTAGCGCGCCTCCTTCTCATCAAGTGAGGCTCTCCTCGCAGCCTCCATCTCACGCCGCTCCTTCTTCCGTGCTCGCGCCTAATCCTCCTCGCGACCCCTACGCCTCTTGGAATGCTCTCGAGGGGGAGGTGGTTGAATCTCTGATGTGGCGAATAGGGACGCCATCACTGTGTCTTCAGCAGGCTCTGCAAAAGGGGCCTCATGCTCAGGCACCCTAGCCTCTAAGATCATATCATTATCTGCGTGAAGACTGTTGACTGCAACCTTAAGGGTCGACACATACACCGGAGGGCCTAGACAACCTAACACACGCAACTCAAAAGCGTCCAAGCACTGATGAACCTCACCGATCTTCCGCTTTGTGTGCTAGACTGTTCTCCGATCCAAGCGCTTTTCTGTCTCAACAATAGACTTCTGCATCCAAGGCTAGATGTGATGCAAAAGTGTGGCCATCTGTGCCTCTAATTTCTGGACCCTAGCAAGCGGGACAAGAGTGGAGAAAGGGGTTGAGCGAGAGGAGCTTGGGGCAGTGCTACTACCTGCGATAGACTCAACCGGGGTAGTGTCAATGGAAGACGCGTGCGTAGCCGTGCGGGCTTGTGCTATCGCCTCAGCCATATTGTCACCAAGAGGAGGCAAATCTGGACGGGGCCCTCTTCGTGGAGAAAACTCATTGGCCTCATCACTGATGAGGCTGATATAAACTGTGCCCAACGGGGTCTTGAGCTGATCAACATGCCATATAGGCACACAAGCAGACTTGCATTGAGAAAATATCATGCACGGGAAAATATCATGCACAGGGCCCTCTCGTGCCTGACCGCCTGTAGAAGCCACACAAAATCCACCTCAAACCCGGCTATCATCGCCGCCATCAGTAGTGCTCGATCCCATGTGAAGATATTATCACCGGTTGTAGGGGAAAGGCAGTGGTGGACAATCAACTACAAAAACGTCGTAGTGAAAGTCAGGTTGGCCTTCTTGATGGCCCCCTTTGGCTCGGTCACCCAATGCAGGGCCATCCACCTCTTGTGGTTCCTCTCACGATGGGCTGTGTGCAGGATTGGTCATCTTTAACAATTGCCATCGTTAGTCAAACTCGGCAAGTAAGAGGATTCCGAATAGCATTAAAAACTCCGCCGCTATAGAAACTGACAAATGGCAGGCAGGGAGAATATAAAACCTTAACGCCACGTACTTGGACATCTCCAATGGAGCCTGTTTGGCTGGAACAGCTCGCCTATAAAATGTGAGAGGAGCAGTCGATACGTAGGATGCGTAGTTACTCTCGGGACCAGATCTTCACTATAACGTCCCCAACGGGACGTGGCTGTACACTCTGTCGATGTTGGTGGAATGTGAATTGTGCAATCTCAGGCATTCATGGGAACTTCTCGTAAGGACCCGACGCTCCAATGGGGCCTGTATCCGAGTCATAACTACTTTGTAAGTCAGGAACTTGCATCAGGAATAGACTTAAAACTTTCCGTCGACACACCACCGGTAGGTCTAAATAGTAACCGGGGTGAGAGCAGGAGCTGGTGAACCGGGTGTGGATTTCGAACTGTCAGTCTCATCAGACGAGGCCGACACTGCAGCGGTGGCGGGTGAGGGAACCTCAGCAGATCCGGAGGCTTCCTCTAACAACGAAACTCCTAAGGATGCATATGCTCCTTCTTCATTAGTGGCTAACCTAGAAGCTGTGCCGGTAATTGTGCGCTCCTCATAAGAGTTGGAGGCAGTTACTACGCCGGACGCCACCTTTTTTGGTGAGGCTCTGGCAGCACGGGATGGGGTGGAAGTGCCTGTAGGCACGTACTCGGGGTCACGCTCATCATTAGAGCTAATGACCAGGTGGGAAGACGAGGCGACAGACATTGATCGCCTGCGTGCATAAACTCGGTCTTATTTTGGTGCCATAATAGATAGTACCTATAAAGAATCAATATTAGTACTAGAAGGAGCAAACAAGACAAGAAAAATCACAAAAAAATATTAAAATAAAATGACATTGCTATTGTAAAAGTTAAACACAATGGACCAGGTGACGGCTCGTCGTGAGTATGATGGACCGTCATAGGGTCCGCCGTGTATTACTTGGACTATTTTTATATGGAGAACCGTGAAAGAGAGTCTCTGACAAGTATGACGGTATAAGAAGGACAGACCGTCACAGGTACGACAGTCCGTCGCAGGTGTCCGTCAGAGGACAATTGCAAAAAATGTGGAGACCCTTAGGAGAGGGGTCTCTGACCGTTATGACGGTCATGGAGGATGGACTGTCGAGGGTATGAAGGTCCTTCGTAGTTGTCCATTTTAGGACACTTAGAAAAATAGAGAGAAACCTTTAGAAGAAGGGTCTCTGACAACCATAACTGTTTTGTAGGACGGACCGTCGTGGGAACGACGGACTGTCACACGTGACCTTTGGTGGACAATTGTACAAAATTGGACAGTTGGGTGTTAGGGCGGTTGGATTGGACCCAATGAACGTCTGTCATGGGTACGTCATCGGGGTGTCGTTCAGTAACTATGTGACAGAACTGGGGATGCCCCATTCAGCCTCTACGACCCAAATCAAATTGATAGTGTTTTAACCTACATTTGTCTAACCCAAATACGTAGTAAACTAGCAATGCTAAAGCACCTATTTCTAAGGTTTTAACATGACAATATTGGAGGATTTTTAACCTAGGTCAGACAAATTTGATAAAGAATGAACAAGAACTAGGCTAATACTAATTGATAAACAAAGTTAACTATAAATGGTAGAAATTAGAGACAAACATAACCGGAAAAATTTGAAGGACAAAAACAGGAGAGAAAGGTACTTGGTGATCAAGTAGAGACCCACAGAGCAGACTCCAACTAGTAGATAGGGAAATTTTAGAATGGGGAGTTTCAGTTTGGAGGAAAATTATGGTTTGTAGAGAGGGATTATGTATTAGAAGTTGAAAAGGGGGGGGGGGGGATGATGGAGGTGTTAGGGAGGAAATGGAAAAATGAATGGGGTGTGAATGAAATGAAGGGAGTGGGGGTTTTAAATGAGATATTTTTTAAAACCCCGCGGGGTAGGGTCGGGTCCGATTCATTAATGACGCGACGATTCACGATGACGGGTCGGTCTCAGTGGTGAAGGTTTGTCATTTGGTTCCGCGCGTGGTGACCTTGTATGAAAATAAGAAAAGACGGTACCTGGCATGAAGAATTATAATGCGACGGTCCATGGGCAGAAGAAGCACGGTTCGTCGCTTTGTTTGTATCATTAATACTGTGCAGAGTAAGTTCGCAGAATTTTCCTGGTGAGTGCCTGCAACTTTAAAACCCATAGTGAAAATACTACCATTACTAGAAAGGAACCAAAAAGAAATGGTGGTTTTTTTTTTTAGGTTGCCTCCAACAAGAGCCCGATTTTAGCGGTGCGGCACGACTGAGGAAACTTAATTATCAGCCTCATAAGTGTATGCCTCGATCACTCATCACGATACAGGTGTGCCCAAAATGATTTTTATTCGTTCTCTAATCACCGTAAAACCAATCTCCTTGGTTTTAACTCAACTGCTCCAGTAGGAATACTTGGGTAATCAAGTAAGGAGCCAGTCCGTTTGGACTTGAGCTTGCCGGAAGACAAGAACCTAGAAATGTCGAAAAGCACCAAATCATCAACAATAAAAAACTCTTGTTTTGCACTTTTATGTTCATTCTCCTTCTTCATCTTTTTCCTTTGTAGGATATGGCGGATACCGATTGGGGAGCTCACCATACCTAATCGGCCTTACAAATGTTGAAGTCGCTTTTCATGTTCCAACCGAAATTTCATATGCCCCTTGCCCTATCAAATAAGGACTATACCTGTAGCAGGATGCCTCCAAGATAATAGGCACTTCAAAATTGACTTCACAATCAAAATAACTAATCTGCCAGAAATATGAATGAATCCATTTTACTAGCACATCATGGAGTATCCCTATAAGCCTTTCAGGTGTTAGATCAGCTATTCCGTAGCCGCATAGCATGGGTTGTGGTTCACCCAAACCCCCCTTATTGTAAACAAGAGGGGCATGAGATTTATACTTTCCCTAGATCACATAATGCTTTCCAAAATGTAATGACACGAATGTACAAGGATACTAACGCACCGGATCTTCTTTCTTTGTACGAGAGGTCTTGTAGTAAAAAGCCACTACAATGATGAGTCTATCTTATCCTCGAAAGTGACCGATCTTTCTTTGTAACAAGATTCTTTATAAACTTGGCATAAACGGACATTGTTCTAGAGCTTCCATACCAAATTGACATTGATGAAGAAAGTTGCTTCAGCATTGTTATAGAAAAACGTTACATATTTACCATCCTAGGTCTTTTTCACTAATCATTGAGGGAAAGGGTGGTGGTGTTGGTCTAGGAAGGGGGGGAATTACCTTCATAAGGGACGTCTTCACTTTTCAATGTCTAGTATGCTTAACCCTACCCTTTACCACCTTATTATCATCCTTTCGCACCTGTTTTCATTAAACGAAATAGGTGGGTCAATGGTTTGCTTGACACCGAGTAGTAGTGATTGCCCATACAGTGCGCAATCATTTTTCAAATTTTTGACAGTGGGCTTAGGAAGAGTGCACCGGTGCCGTTGTTCATGTCGCAGATAATTGGGCATTTGCAACTCGATCTGCTTAAAGATATTGAATGTGTATCAACTTTCTGCCCACTACCTGCTAATCACACCTTAACTCTTGAATTTTGTTCATCATATTATCGAACCTCCTCATAATTTTGTGCAAACATATCTCAATCGGCCATACTATCTCCACATCCAAGGAGTAACTTCAACCATTTGAGTAGGGAGCATAGAGACCATTCCTATCATTCTGGTACCCATAGTACACCTCCATGTTGTGTTGAAGTTGTGCGCGGGCTTGTTGTTGTAGTTCCATCTAGGACATAATGACTCACGGTTACCTAGTTACCATAGATCCGACCTTGGTCACTTGAACTTGGCGCCAATTATTCAAATTTTACCCTTGGAACCGGTCGGAAAGGAAACCCCCTCTTACTCATTTAATGTATGTATTCTCCCCCATAAAACAGTATCCTCGGAGGTGGTGATTTTAGGCAACGTATTAGCTCATTATTTTTTGCACCCCCCATGGTGATTAGTTTTATTACCAACCCAATCTAAGTTCTATCTGAGCCAATTCTTCATGAATCTCATCATGACGGGGTTGTGAGTGGATTAGCACTGCGAAGGGTATTTCCTCCCGGTATATAAACTTCCTAGTTACTCAGATTTAGTCTTTTGTTCCTTGGTGGAGATTTTCTCAAATTTTTCAGCAATCTCAGCATAAGGACACTCCCCATAAGATCCACCTGCTATATTGTCCAACACAGCTTTATTACTATAACTTTATCCCCGATAGAAGTATTCCGTTAGTGACTCATCATCTATACGCTAATTTCGTACAGTTCTCAAGAACGAGGTGAATCTATCCCAAGAACTACTAAATGACTCTCCTGGTAGTGCAACAAAGTTGTTCACCTTATCTTTGTGGTTTAGTTTTTTGGTGACCGGATAGTAGCGTGCTAAGAAAACATCCCTTAGTTGGTTCCAAGGGAAAATTGAGTTGTAAGGGATCTCAGTGAACCGTTTAGAAGCCTCTCCCGTCACTGACAGAGGAAACATTTTGAGCCCTATTACATCCAAGTCTAGGTCAGGCCTCCCTACACAACTTTTACACACTGCCCTTACCTTAGCTGTATGAGCATGTTGATCCTCAGGAAGGTTTAGCCAAGGCGAAAACAAAAATATGGCATGAACATTTTGCATCAGGCTCTACTAGTTCCACGAAGGTGTGGCCTCAGTGGTAGGAGGCAAGACAAAGTGGGCCCATCAGGGTATGCTATGTGTCCATTGCATCTGTATAAGCTTGGGGGTGGAGCGGGATTGTTCCCCTATATTGGTGTACCGGAGCGTCCGTGGTAAACAACTGACCATGACCTTGGAACCGGAGCTGGGCTGTTATGGGTTGGATCATGATCATTAATTCCAAGTTTCTATTCTTGTTGCCGTAGTGTAGCCAGTAGTAAATCATAATGGTAGGAAACAAGGGTTCTCTTCCTCTCGTGTATTTGGCTACAAGGAGTGTGGTTCTTACAGAATCAAAAAATCAATGCAACAAAGTAAATTAATAAAATAATAAACTAAACTATAGTCTAAGTCTAGTTAATCTAAAAGCTACTTCAATGGCAAACACGCCAAAATTTGACAGCTCCAACATACTTCTCAATATGAAAGTAAAGCGGTTTCCGTCAAGTAAAATAAACCCCATGTGCGGTTGGGATTGTTCCACACGAGGGAAAATAGTTTAGGACTTAACTTCCACTCTATTGTTACTCTCCATTCAGTCCATTACTTCCTTTGAAACAAACAAATGATTTAATAAAAGGGAGGTTTGTCATTTTCTAAATAAACTTAAAAATAACTAGGAGAAATTGAAAGAGACACTTACACAGCTTCAAATGTGGAGTTTTAATCAGTAATGCAAGGTAACTAGGGTTTATGTGTTCTCCATAGGTTCATAACTTGATAGTCTAACTTATAACAATTCTTTCCTAGTATTCTTGCATGCAAAGTGATAAAGTTTGTATTTTAAATCCTTGGTCCCTTATCTAGGAAAATTTATTCCGCACCTTTGTACGGCTTACGATGTTGCTATATACCAATACTTTAACTCATATTACGCATAGGATTCGATATTTACTTCAGTGTACCGGGTATCAATCAATTCTAGCCTATTAGATCGTATACAATAAATCTATGTTGATAATGATTGTTTCCCTATTATCTCCTCCTTGGTCCGCAAGTAGCATTAGGGAGTTTAACGTTGGCATTCCATTTAAAAATTCTAAGGAAATATTAATCCAATACCTCAAAGAACACTATTCTAGAATTGTTATTTTTAGTTACATTTTACCACATTATTCGCTCTAGTTCCCACAACCCTAGTTTATAGAGTTAGAGACCCATAGTCAATACAATATCAAATATATGGTATAAGATTCATGTACTTACTTCAAAGTTGAAAGTGTGAAAGAGAAAAAATCTGAAAGTTCACTTGATTACTCAACAAAAATCACCAAAAAATTAATTACAAGAATTAAAAATAATCACAGAATATACAAAAAATTCAAGGACCTAACCCTAATAATATAGAGTCTCCAAACTAATAATTCAGAGTTAACCTCAAAATGAGGTTTTTGAAACTCTTTATAAAAAAAATAAAAAAACCTAATTGAAACAAGGATTATTTTGATGGAAATCTATCAAAAGAAAGCTGGGGTTCGACGAACCCTCGAGACGGGATGTCGTGGTCACGACGAGCCGTAGTGGGACTCATGGGCCCATACTTTGCAAATTTGTTAGCATAGCTCGCTTTAGTACCCTCAAGACGGCAGGGTATGACGGACATTACAAGCAAAGGCTTCGTAAAGGATCTTGTTCCAAAACACTGAATCTACAAAGATGGGTTACAGGGCTACTTTCTCTGATCTTAATGACGAACCTGCAGGACGGAATGTCATGACTACAACAGTCCGTACGCTTTACGTAACCCCACACTTGGTCAGAATTCCCATCTTCATTCAGCAGCTGCACTACGCTGCCACCTATGGACCCTCACGAGCATGAAGGACCGTCACAAGATCCGTAGGTGGTCTCTTATGCATTTCTTCTCTCAAAAACCTCTGCATTCATCTTTGGACATATTTCCTGCAAATAAGGACAAAAATTTATAAAAATAAGCACAAAAAGGCTTTTGGACACACTAAAATTAAGGAAAAAATATTAATAATATCCTGAAACCATGGTATATCAGTATGTCCTACTCTTCTTACTCTAAGAAGTAGAACTAAACCTAACCAAAAGAGGGTAGAGGGCGGAATAATAGGAAGTACCTCCTCGGTTTAAAAGAGTTGCAATCCCCTTGCTTGCGTAAAGCAACAACAAGTCGTGGTATAAAGTCTTCTTATTGTCGCGGTAGAACATTTTCCACTCTGAAAAATCTTTTGCCCAACATTTATCTCTATACCTTGTATATCCACACTATCACAAAGGCTTAGGGAAAGGTCACATTGATGTGGTTTCCATACGTGAGAATCTTTATAGTGATAATGTGTAGCCACCACTTAGCATCTAATGACCAATCCGTGCTAGTAAAACCATCCGGTGTAGCCTCGTATACATTATCCAGGTGCGCATGCTCAACCAATGTGTCTCACATCCACTCTATATCCATATTCCTTAGCATGAACTTATACCGCACATTCGAGACCTCGGTCACCTCAAAATCCTCATTGATGTCATTCGTGTTCAATGGTATGTCAAATCCCCCTCCCCTTTATATGAATGACGGGGTGAGAGTAATCCTATCTCACAATAAGTAGGATAACGTAGAACTCTCTAACCCTTGTAGAGCATACATATATTGAAGCCTCAATTAGTGAAACTCACCTCAACTCTACTAGACGACCATAGAAAGTAGGCTCCTTCTCCTCTAACCTTTGTAGGACAAACCTTCGTTCATAGAATAATCCTATGTTACAGTAATCATGATGCATTTCCCAACTCGTGGTATTAGGGAATCAGATGAAGGGTAAAGGTGCATGGCAACTAGTTTGGCGTACTATGACACATAGACTTTAATACCACCCTTGTAGGATTGTGACGTCCGCTACAGTGGCATGAAGGGAGCCAGAGCAGCCTTCGTATGGAAAGAACGCCATGTGCGATAATGGCACCTCTTCGTCCCAAAATTCCATTTTTTACAAATTTTCAATAGATTAGAGTAATTAAACTATCTTAGGACATAAATAAGCAATTATTTCGGTAAAATCTCTCCTAACTCAGGCCACAATTTGAGTTTAGACCAAGAGACACTTAAACTTTTCTCACTCATTTTTGTATCGATTTAACCGTAGTTTTAAAAGATCTTTTCGCTTAGGACATTGGAGAACGTTAGCAAAGAACCCAAACTATGTCTTTCTAACAAATTGATAAACCTATGTTCTACTTCAAACTCTATACAAAATCTGCCTAATTTAAATAAATGAAGCAAAGACAATTATGTAATTAAATAAATAGTGTAAGGAACAAGAGAATTACCTAACTTGCATGAGGCGCCAACCCCTACACTTCAGAACCATATTTTCTGGGCATTGTCGGTGCGGCACGCATGCCCTGAAAATCAATCAAATTTTCTTCTTTGATTTTTTGCCTATTTCACCGAGAATTTAATGTTTTCTTTCAAACTCTATTATATTTGCTTATACAACATAATTACATGAAAATCTTCTCAAAAACTCTAAACATCAATTCTCATTAACAAGACACTCTCCTGAAAAATTCAACCAACCATCATAGTTCAAGAATGAAGAACAATACCTTAGGAATTTCATTAAGAACCTCAATATATAGATAAAGTATATACTCAATCTCATTAATGAATTTTAAAGTGCAATTTCATGGTTCGTGTGTGGGTGAACGAATCAAACACTATGAAAAATTACAAACCTTTTAAGGATAATCCTTGGCGAAATCGCTCAAAAATCGCAAGAATCTTTAACAACTTGAAGATTTGTCTGCTGTTTCTCCTCTGAACTCCTCTAAAAAATCTAGCAAGTTTAGAATAACTAAATGATTTCCACTCTGTTAGACGCCTTAAAAGTTAACCAAAAAGGTTTAGATGAGTGTATTAAAACACCACAACACCCCTATTAATTTTGGTAAATTTCCTTAACTACACAAGCTAAGCTCAAACGGGCATATCACCCTCTTACGAACTTCGATCTCACAAAACTCGGTGGAGTTAGAAAGAGGACTCTTATTTATATCTTATGGGTCTCCTTTCTAATCATTTGCTAAAATTCATGGTTGTTTGAAGTTGACCCAAAACATAAATGAACTTTCGAGCAACTAGGATAAATTCTCCTTAGTTCTTTTTTTTTAAACTCATGGTGCTAACTCTAATAACTTGAACAGTTAAGAAAATATTAAATTTCTTTTTAAAATCTTACTCAAACCGAAGAATGGCTTGAGTCTTAGTCAAAAATATCTGGATGTGACACTAAATGTTGTCAAGAACTTCGCCTAAAAACTCACACAAGCAGCAATTATCACATATTATTTTTTTGTATATTTCCATTGTTCATCTTTCACTTGTCTAGATATCACATGTTTCATAGTTATACCACATTCCGCCAAAGCATTATTCCCATATATACTCGATTGGAACTTCCCCCAAAGCATTATGCCCATATATCCTCGAATAAACCTTGGAGTTCCTTAAAATTTCTCCCAGCAAAAATAAAATATGTCTTGAATACCCCGTTACTTTTATCCTTAACGTTCAGTGCTTGCAATGATGTTCATTTGTTCACCATATATGCTCCTAGGAATAAATTATTGATTATTAATGATAGAATGACGTTTAGGAAATTTTAATTATTAAATTTATCAAATGTAAGGGACTTGTTATTCCATGAAGAATCTTAATATGAAGAAGAGAGGTTCATTACATGGTCACATCTCCTTCATTTGTGATTAAACTAAACAAGGCTTGTTTGGATTAATTCTCGTATTCAGGTTACTATTATAAAGACATACTTCAATATTCTTTTATTACAAACTTCTCAATAATGTATATTTTCCTTTTATTTTATTTTATAAAACATTTGGGTGCAACATGTTTCCCAAAAAGGTTTGATCAATCAAAGTCCTACCATTTGGAGTATGTAACGTGGTGTGTGTCATTTCTTCATCTAAACCATGTTTGTGATGTTTCTTCCTTGATTGGACCTTCTCCCAATTTGTGTTCACTGGAAATAGATGTAATGTATCTGAACATTTATAATTTAACCATCAACTTTAAGTTATAATATTACATTGATAGTGGGTACCTTTAGTGAAGTATTCGGTAATTTTTGTTACCAATAATAATTTTAGTGCTTTAATTGAAGTAACAAACACATTTTACATTGTCCCATTGTATATAATTTTTTTTTTTTTAAAAAAAAAAAAAAACACTTTATATTTTAGAGTTTAAACGTATAATCGTCTCGACAATGTAATAATTTTATGCTCTAGCCATATTAGTTATACAAATTAAAAATGTCCTACTAGTAGTATTTTATAGTATGGAATTTGTAATCCTTAATGTAATATTTTTACATGTTACAATTTTTCAAAAAGTTACTAACACTTTTTTGAAATTCTTAGATTTTTCAACAACATGAAGTTAACAAAACTATCGTTGACGTTACCTCATTATCTGAAGATCTAAATGATTGACCAACAATTGGAGCTTGAATTTGTGGCATTAAAGAAGTTTGAGGGATTCCATTTATTAACGAAATAATTGTCCATATCTCCTTCACTTCAACTGTGATTTTTTACCTTCTAATGATGTTGATCTAGAGAGCTCTTGGATTTTGTATGAAGAACTATGATACCGCGAAAGATCACGAAGGGTAATACGAAGTCCATTGTGGCCATTCCATGGTTAACACATGTTTAACTTTGTGCTTGAGGTCAGATTCGAATATCTTTATAGAATTATGACCCGAACGGTTCATAGTTTGATACATCAAAATATTCGATAATTTTACATTTCTTTCATGCTTGAACTTGTTATATTTTATGGAGATATTCTTTAATGTAGTGTGGAGATTATGAATGAGCCATTATTTCTTTGTGTTTTACAAGAAGACTTTTTGTTGTTTTGCAATCATTTGGGAGATTATTTTATACAAGACTCATTGTCAAAGTTCATTGATAAAATTAATGTATTATTAATTAAATTGAAAATATACACTATATATATTAGCTGGAGAATTAAATAATTTTGAGATTGAATAGTTAGTACCCAAGATCTCATTAAGCGTACAAGGTAATTTATTAAATAAAGGTTAAACCCTGATGTAAACTTTATTCATCAAGTATATAATTATTAAAAAAAAAGTATGTTGATTAATAGTCTTTCACCTTTCAGGATATTTGAAGAAGCTGATGATTTAAACCCCAAACTGATGGATATCGAAGTTGTAAACTATATCACAAACCTACATTTATAATATACATAGAGAGTGCTCGCTAATATACGCGGACGGAACACATTTGTCATTAAATATCTATAAAACTTTACGACTTAAATGCCAAAGTTTGAACATGTTTTTCTTCTGTATTCATGTAGTAACACATAAACATCAATACAAAAAATAAATTGTCCGATTCAACATAACCCACTGCGTGTCCTTAAGGAATTTATAACCCTCAATTTACATGAGGTTATAAATTATTTCCTACCAAGATAAAACGGATAAACATTAAAGAAGTAGTGATACCTCAATTTTTGATAATTTAAACGAAAAAAAAAGCAACAACGAGATCATACACACAAACATAGTCGATCGAAAACTTTATTAATAATAAATATATACAAAAGAAGAGAAAAAGGAAATTAATTAATGAGATTGATTATATAAATTTCACCAAAAAAAATTAATCAATCATATCATTTGTCTAATTTGAACGCGTGAACGAGTGACAAAATCGACGACAACGCGAGGAGGAACTTGTTACTTGATCAGTTAGAGCTAAAGTAAGTACTTCTTGATATAATGACAATTTTTTTCTACCAATATGGGAGAAATGACTTTTCATATCCTCTCTAATTGATCCCCCATTCACACATTGCTTAAACCCAACAATTCCCCCACTTATAGGGACCAACAATTGTAAAACATATTCATAACCCTTTGTCTATCTCGTAAGTAAGAATTCATTACATCTAGAAAAGTAGGTATCCATTTCAACTTTTTGTAGAGAATGTAAATTTAATATGCTCGTTCAATCGGTAGATTTGACATCTTTTAACTGTTGAACTTTTGTGTATACCTATACAATATAAGTCACACAATCAACAATTGAAATTTTTTGGGTCTCATTATTTTGTTTATATAAAGAATGATAATGTCTTGGTTTATAAGTGTGTAAAGAATGAGACTTACTGAATTCTCTTTGAGTCGACATATGCTTCACACTTATATAGAAGATCTCTGAATGTGTTGTACCATAGTTACACTATTTGATATAGCTTTTATCAAACATAGAAACCAATAAAAAGTCCTATATCTTTATCCTTGTTATCTAAACATTGTCTCAGTATGAGATTGAATTATAAAATAATGTTTTAGCAATGTTGAACCGTCATGTATGACTTTGTGTTATCTCTTTGAACCTTTATATTGGGATCTCCATTATTCTAGGTAGATTTTACTCCACAGTGACTTTTCGTCGTCCATAAGCCCATTCCAGCCAATCAACGATATGTCAACTCCCCTCTAATTAGGACTTTTTGTAAGTGTATTTGACCATTATTCCTTTTACTTTTATAGTGTGAATTGTGATAATGTCACTAGAGAGTAGGTGTGTACAGAGAGTTGTGTGTCTTTGTTATATGTATGCAATTGTCATTATATGGTAAATTACCAACCCTTTCTTTCCATTTTGGACTATAACCCCAAACCTCACATGTATGATATAGTGCGCATCATTGGGACCAAAATGAATATTTTCTAAGACATTTGGAATCATATCAACTTCTTCATCACCTATCTTATATAAGATTGTGACTTTAGACCCATCCTGAGATATGCTATACGTGTTTGTTTGGATGATATCATTGCTCCTACACCAATACTTAAAACCTATCCACTTATATAATTACTTTCAGTTGACAAAATCATCCAATTTACGTTACTATATCCATCAAATATTCGATATTTTTTTTAAAGCAAAGCATAGTGTAGAGTGTCATCTAAGTATATGATAACTCTTTTAATTATCATTCAGTGATATTGATTGGGATTACTAGTTTATTGACTAAGTTTACTTATAGTGAAGGGTATTTCAGGTCGTGCGTAGTTCATGACGGACATAATATTTATTAACACTCTGGCATAACTCAATTGAAACTTTGTTTCATCTCTATTCTTAATGAGATCAACATTCACATAGATTGGTGGTTTAAACTTTTGAAGTTCAAGCACTTGAAATTTTCAAGTACCTTTTGCATATAATGAGAATACGACAATATTAGAGATAGAGAAGTTCTACGAATCACATTTCCAAATAACAAAGTAGTAACTTTCAAATCTTTCATATCAAACTTAGTATCAAGCATACTCTTAGTAACTTTTATGTTAGAAGTGTCGTTAATCATTATCAATATGTCGTCCAAATATAAGCAGACAACAACCTCTTTATTTGGTGCATCTATGATGGAACTACAAAGACCTTGGGCAATTTAATGTAAATTTTTTCCTCTAATTCTCCATTTCACAAGAAAATTTAATATCATTTGATGGAGTTCAAGAAGTATACTGCATACTGCAGCTAGAGAAATTAAACATCCAATAGATGCAATCCCCTATCATTGAATAGGGGTGGTTGTAAAAATAGCAGGACCTTCTCATTGTGTAAATACTTTGATGACCATTATTACTCTATGACCTATTCAATGAATAAACAGTCCACAGTCGTAGGTCCTATTTTGATCCTCTTAGGTATAGGAACTTTGTATTTGTCTAGACACCCATACATTTTGAAATTTTTCAAATGAGTTTTCTATCTTTTCATTTGTCATATGGAAAAATATGTTCTTGTTGTGATGTACTTTATTGAGTATTCTATTTCAGTAAGGATAGCTTCCCCCAACAGGTTTTGTGGTAAACTAGAATTTATAAGTAAAACATCCCTAATTTCCTTGAAAGTACAAGTTTTATTTCTGCAATTCCATTAGATTGAGATGAGTATTGGGTAGTGATTTTGATTTGATGATTAATTTTTCAACATCTCTTTATAAAAATGAGATTCAGGAGCATGACATAAAAATATTTAGTGCAATTGTGAATAAATTTATGAAATACTTTATCGAATCACAAGATGATGTTTACTTTATATCACAAATGTTAGTGTCAATCTATTCTAAGGGGTATGATTTCCATTTAATAGATTTATAAGGATGCTCAACATACATAGATTCAACCCTTGATGTTTTTGATTTGTTGCACTCAGTGTGAGGTAATTTAAGATGATTAGTTTACACAAGTTTTTGTAAATGATATGTCTCAAAAGTTCATTCCATAAATATTTTTGCTCAAGAATGTATGATGAGGCATTAATATAATTCATATCAATTGATATAACATTGAATTTATTGAAACACCCGGAAAACTAGTAGGTGAAACTAGAACCTTATGTGCGAGTTTTAGTGTTTGATATGTTGTATAACTTATTCTATTACCTAAGATGAGGTGTTTAGGGGTTTAATGGCAAGGTACGATCCTTTCCCCAACACCAACAAACAACAAGGGTCTGTGAGGAGGACCCTAAAGCCTAACCCCAAATATGCCCAAAACAACCAAAAATGGTGACCTACGGAGGGGACCTACAAGATCGGGTCAGTCCACGCCCCGTTGGTCTTGGTCGTGGATCACAGGCCAGTTTAGGAGCTGAAGACAACAACCTATAAGTGTACACTAGGGTCCGTGGGTCTATCCACCTCTAGTGGGTGGGGTTTGTGGATTGTGTCTCCAAGTCTCCCTAGGTTCGACCATGGGGTGTAACGACCTGTTGAAGAAGTCATTTTGACAGCAGAATTATTTCTGTGAAAAACTAACTGTGCTGGGACGACGGCCCCACGAAGACCGTCATGGAACAACGGACCATCTAGGGGGTCCTCGTTCCAAACACTAGAAATTAGAAAATTTGGGTACGTAGAGCGCTCCTGAACGTCACGACGAATGGAAGGACGGACCGTCGTGTCCACGACGGACCTCACAAAGGCCATTCACCTCAGAATCGACGTTTTCTGTATCTGTAACGGACCAGCCATGACGGACGTCGCAGCACAACGGCCCGTCACAGCTGCAATTCCAGGCTGGGGTCGAATTTCTGTTATTTATTTAAGGGCGTTGTGGACTTTTCCTGACTATTTCCTGCTTTAATTATAAAGTGGTGGGTTAGTTAATAGTCTAATTACTCGTGGGGGTTAAAAAGAGGTAACCTTAAGTTAATGGTGGTTATAGTGCCATCTTTTAATACTTAATTTTATGTTAATAGGGTAAAGAAGAGGGTTTGCAATAAGAAAAATAGAAAGAACAAAGAAAGACAGAAAAAGAGACAACGAACGAAGAGACAGCAAGAATTTGGGGATTTGCTTGCTTGATCACGATCTTCGTGGAGTTAGGTTATGGTTTTCATACTATTGTTAGTAAAAAACTCTTAATAGCGAATGATATGTATTGGGTAGTATTGTTTAAACCCTCTATATTGCTTAATTGTATGCTGTTGAAGTGAATTATACACTTGTGATAAAATAAGCATAGATGCAAGCTATTGAATCTTAATCTTGAAAGAAATCCTAATCTACCTTGTTAATGAGACTTGATGATCCTGGGTATAAAGAAGGGCTTGATGAACTAGAGTGATGAGGTTAGGGATCGGGTAGACGAACCGCCACATATAATTAGGGGATCAGTTCACGACTGACCGTAGAATAGGGTATCGGGTTCACCGAACCTACACCCTTAGAATTTATGGGATCGAGGGTCACGAACCGACAATACTAAGAATGGGGATCGGGTATCACGAACCGACACGTTAGAATTAGGGATCGGAGTGTCACTTAACGACACAAGAGGAACACAGATCATGAATCTTGAAAGATGTTAATCTACTCAAATCTATTGAACCTAATTCCTATTGGGTAGGCAGTGAGTCTTGAGTCATCAGGGTGAACGTGTGTTGCTTATTAATGTAGTATAGAACTGTTTTGTTGCTCAGTCGATATTGTATTTGATTTATGATATTATCTTGATATATCCTACCTGTTTTCCTTTTTAGTTAGCCGATGATACCTACTCATGTACTCGTGTTTTGTACTGACCCCTACTTTATGTTTCTTCTTTGTCATATGTTGAGTTGTCAAGCAAACTATCGTCGTCTTCTCAATTCAACTCAACCGCAACTCTATAGCCCGTCTTCAATTACAACAGCTGGATTTCAGGGTGAGCTAAATGCTTCGAGCTTGGACTGGAGCTTCTTCCTCATGTCTTGATTCTTGAAGTTTTGGCAATAGACTAGCTTTTTTTATTTTATCTTCTTATGAATACTCTTATTTAGTAATTGTCCTAATGTTCTTGTGTTATGACTTCAATATTCAAGATTAAGTGGAAATCAATAGTTGTTGTATTTTTAGAAGTTATTGATGGTTTTTAATTAATTAGTTTACGTCCTTCCCGCATTACTTTTCTGTTGATATTATATTGAAATGTCAGTGTTTTAGATTGGTTTGGTTTCGCTCGACATATAGGTAATGTGGGTGCCATTGCGGCTTCTTTTGGGGGGTCGGGAAAAACTTGGTATCAAAGCATTGGGTTCGTTGGCCTCATCACACAAGACCATTTCTAGTAGAGTCTTAAGGAACAGTATTGGGTATGGGGGTAGGGGGCCGCCTTTACTTTTTTTTGTTCCTTTGAAGGCTATAAGACTTTAGGAAAATTCCATTTGCTTTCTTTCTTTCTTTCGTGCTATTACTTTGGGTCCAATTGGTTCTAGGTGATACAAATTGGTATCTAACATCTTTCAACTCTATTTTCGCAAATGGTAAGAACTAGATCACAACGACTACGATCAACACCCAAGAACCGCGGAACAGGGTGCGTCTGAGCCAGCCGCTGGGGCCTGGTCGCTCAGGAGAGCAACGCAAGAGGCCTGTTGTAAGGTCATTGGAGGAGCGTCCTCTAGCGGAGAGGACGAGCACCTTCTTATCTGGTACTAGAGTGCAGTGACTATCCGTCCACCGATTGAGGAAGTTAAGATAAGGGGAGGATTGGGGAGAATGACAAGTGCAGAATGAGGAATTGCCACACCTCCAACCTACCCCATAAATGATCAATAATGTTCTGCTTATCTTAGCGGTTTCTGATCAAGTCAAACAGCCTCAGTGTTCCGCACGCACACCTCAGGTTCCGGAGTACAACAGCGCTACTATGCTCCCCGCATGGATGCCTTCATTGGAATATGCCCGTTTCCCTTCCCTCCCCTCGCTGACCACACGTTTGTCCTATAATGACAAATGATCAGCATGAATTTTCAGTAAGTTCTGAAATTGACAACCTCCAGTATTCAGGGTGCGAATCTGAGGAGCCCTACTACTTCTGGTTGACTTCATGAGCTATCTACAGCTACCACAAGATGGGTATAGTTGAAACGGTTTTGTTTATGTTTGTGACTTATCATTTCAAGGGAACGGCACATGTTGTGGGCGGTCACATGTTGAGTGTCAACCAACACGAGGCACCACCTATGACTTTGTGGCATCATTCTCTAGCTTGTTTATGGAGAAGTATAGCCCCCGTAGTTTGAGGGATAGGAGAAGGGATGAGTTTTTGAGCATAGAGCAGTGGTAGTAATGTCGGTTACTCCATATGATGTCAATTTCGATCAATTATCCGGTATGATTCCACCCAACTATGTTTTCCAGTCCATAAGAGCGAATTCGCCGTTTTGTGAAGGGGTTTGAGATCAGAGTTGCAAATTTCAGCTTTACAGGTACCGCAGTCCACGCGAAATCTTTCAAGAAGTGTAGATTCGGATATAGGTAGAGGAGTGAAAATGGATACTTTCACCTGGAAACGACATAAAAAAGGTTCGAAAGGGAGGTGAGTTTAATGGTTCTTAACTCTAGAGACACAAGGGTTCCGGAGGTGACTCAGTCCACCAATTCAGTCTTCATCTACAGACTGTAGTAAGGGGTCCCCTCAGACCAGTCAACACTTATCTGAGAGACCATGCTTGATTAGAGAGTGTTATGGGTTGTGTGGAGCTGGGCATATCAAGAGGTGTGTCCAAAACAGAGTTAAGACCCCAATAGCTCGAAGGTAAGGTGGTCTGGTAAGTCCGTCATTCGGAGGACGTGGTGGCCTAGGTTAAGGGTGGTCACCAAAACGGCCGGGGTGATGGGAAACCTGAGCCACTAACTACAACAGCACATGGTATGGGCACAGAACAGACACGTAATGGTCCCACTGTTACGCTTTCCCTGGGCGATCTGAGGCGAAAGACATCTGATTCTGTCATCACATGTAATCTTTTCCAGTTTGTGATTGGCAAGGCTTCTGTATTGTTTTATCCCGGATCCACATTTCTATGTATCTTCCTCATTGCTAATGTCTTAATTTACCTTGTGAATTGCTTGACATGCCTATTCGTGTTTCACCCTGGTGGGTAGCTGGGTGTTAAAAAGGATATCGGTCCTTATTTGGGGACTTTTTGTGGGTAGTAATACTTATGTAGACTTGGTTTCTTAGAATGGGTTGATTTTGGGGATGTAATTCCTGGGTAGACTTGTTTTCTCCAAATTGTTGGTCGATCTTGGTATTGTATGCAAACTATGACGTTAGCCAAGCCTGGGAACAGATCCGTTAATTGGGATGAGGGTGACTACACTTTCATCCGGTTCAGTATCGTCTCTTTCTACTCTTCGTGCTAAAGAGAATGTTAGTAAGGGTTTTTTAGCTTTCTTTGGCACACCCCCTGGGGGAGACTGAACTACCCAAGACCCCTCAATTGAGTCGGTTTCATAGTCCCGCGAGTTCTTAGATGTGTTTTCCTTCAGACTTCCTGGCATCTCACCGGATCAGAGATAGTGCCTTCTTCATCGATCTGAACCGGGTACCGCCCCATTTCTACCCCCCTATAGAATGGCTCTCCTGAGTTAATAAGAGAGTTAAAGTCTCAACTTCAAGAGTTGTTGAGCAAAGGCTTCATTGACCAATGTCGCATCCCCTTGGGGTGGCTTCCCTGTTTTGTTTGTAACAGAAGAAGAATGGGAGCCTTCAGATGTGCATAGATTACCGCAACTAAATAAAGTACTAAGTAAGAAGGTAATCCTCCTCCTCACATTTAATGATTGTCGACCAGTTACCCAAGGTGCTTTGTGTCTTCTCTAAGATGACTTGAGGTCTGGTTATCATCATTGAAATACGGCAGTAGATTGGCAAAGGACTGACTGCCTTCGACCAGGTATGGGCATTATGAATTCTGGTAATGTCCTTTGGGATTAAACGAATGCCCCTGCTGCTTTCAGAGCTTGATGACGAGATTTTTAAGCCATATCTGGATCTCTTTGTGATCGTATTTATGATGATATACTGTATATTCCAAGCTAAGAATTGGAACATGAGGAGCATTTTGAGAATTGGGTGTTTGAAATGTTGAGTAGAAAAAGCTTTATGTTATATGCCAATTCTCCAGTGTTAGTTTTGGTTAGATTCAGTGTCCTGTCTTGGTGCACGTGGATTCAACGATGGAGTGATTGTGGATCCTCTAAGATCGAAGTAGTGAAGACATTGGGTATACCTACTATGTTCAAAATAAGAAGCTTTGTTGGTTTGCCATTCTAACCGGTCGATTTGTCAAGGGATTCTCTTCTATTGCTTCCCAACTGACGAATTGAACTAACAACTGTTCCATTTGTCGGTCGGCATGAATGTGAGGAAAGCTTTCATAAACTCAAGGACCTTGCTACTACGCACTATCCTACCTTGCCTTAGAGGGTAAAGAACTTGATTGTTTATTTCAATGCATCCTATCTTTCTTTCTTCGGTGCCGTGCTATGCAATAGAAAAATGTAATTGCTTATGCTTCGAGGCAATTAAGGTGTCATGAACGTATTCTATCCACCCACGGTTTAGATTGGGCTGGCTTTGTGTTTGCATTAAAGCAATGGAGACACTTCTATATGGGGTTAAGTGTGAAGTCCTATAGGATCATCGTAGTTCTACAGTATGTCTTACTCAGAGAGGATTGAATTTGAGACAGAGGAGGTGGATGGAACTACAAAGGATTTATTACTTTACTATCTTGTATCATCCCGGGAAAGCTATGTTTTAGCAGATGTTTAAAAAGTATAAAAGCAGGAGCATGGTAGTTTAGCCTACTTACAAAGTTTTCTAGACGCCCATTGTGCTATAGAGTTTTCAGACCTGGCTAACGACTTTATGAGGTTAGAAGTATGAGAAAGGAGGATTCCTTTGCCAGTGTGGATGCGAGATCTTCTTTTCTGAACAGAATTCATGGAAAATAGTTTGATGATGAGAAACTAAGAAGCCGAATTCGGTATATGTTGTTACGAGAAGGCTAAGAGTTATAATGGACGAAGAATGTGTTTTGAGATATTAAGTAAGGGTAATGTGTGCCCCGTGTTGATGATTTGAATGCACACTATTCTTCAAGAGGCTCATAGTTCCTGATATTCTATACTCCTGCGCGCAAGGACCAGATGTACCAGTGACCTAGATTCAAAACTTTTTGGTGGAGTAGAATGAAGTGCGACTTATGAGTTTGTTGCCAATGTTGTCCAAATTGGTAATCAAGTAAAGTATGACACCAAGGCCCAGGAACACTTCATAGAATACCCATCCCGATGGAAGTGGGAGAGAATTGCCATGGACTGTATGGTTGGTCTTCAAAGACATTGGGAAAGTTTTTGACTCTATTTGGGTGATTGTGGACATAAACGAATACAACAGATTAACTAAGTCTGCTCATTTCATTCCGGTTAGGTGACTTACATGGCAGAGAAGTTTAGCCAAACTTTACACTCAGAAGTTGTTCGATTGCATGGAGTCCACTGCCCTCATATCAGATAGAGGTACGCAGTTAATTAATAATTTGGGAACATTGCAGCATGCTGAATTAGGCTAGGTTGGACCTCTAGTCTGGCATTTCACGCCTCAGACCGATGGAACAAAGTCTGAACGAATGATTCAAGTATGGAAATATGCTTCGAGCATTTTGTGATAGAATTCGGTGGTCATTGGGATAAACTTCCTACCCTTACGAGGTTTTTTCATACAATAATAGCTATCACTCAAGTATTTGATATGGCTCCTTTCAAGCGTTGTATGGGAGGATATGTAGAGCTCCAATTGGTTTTTTTTTTTTTGGTTGATGCATTCGAGGTTAGACCTTTGGATACTGAACCTCTTGAAGGGATTCGTTGAAAAGGTGAAATCCATTCAAGAAAAGCTTTTATTTAAAGGCTGCCCAAAGTAGGGCAAAAGATATGTCAGATCGAAAGGTTAAGGGATTTGGAGTTCATGGAAGGTGAACATGTTTTGCTGAATGTTTTCGCCCATGAAAATGGTGATGCGGTTTGGTAAAAGAGTACGCTAAGCCCGAGGTAATATTGGACGCATTTTGAAGTATTTAGGCGAGTAGGGGAAGTGGCTTTAATGAATTAGCCTTGCCCAGCCACTTCTCTGGAGTGCACCCTGTATTTTTTCAGTGTCTATGTGTTTGAAAGGTACCATGGGGATGGAAACTACATCATCTTGGGATCAGTTTTGCTTGAATGAGAACTTGTCCTTATGAGGAGGAGCATGTTGCCATTTTAGATAGAGACGTCGCAGTGAATCAAGGGAAGATTGCATCCTTTAAGAGTGCAATGAAGAATCGACCAGTTGAAGAGGCGCCCACTTGGAGAAGGAGGCGATATGCAAGAAAGATACCCACAACCTGTGTACAGTCTTCGTATCCTTCCCACATTTTTGTTTTTAATTCTCGTGATCGTTCGAAGTTACGAACGATGATAGAAAGTTGGTATCTATTGTAACGACCTGTTTTAAGTCGTTTTGAGCAGTCAGATTTTATTTCTGGAAATCACTGGCTGAGACGACGGACCCCCACGACGGACCGGTCATGCGCACCACGGCCGTCGAGGGGGTCCTCATTCCAAAACACTGTAAATTAGAAACTTTGGGTTTACTGATATCGACTCCTCTGAACGTCCGACTGAATGGCAGGACGGACTGTCATTCCACGACGGACCGTCACACAGGCCATGACTCAAATCGAGTTTCTGTATCGTGTGACGGACAGCAGAACGACGGCGAGGCACGACAGCCCGTCACAGCTTAGCGAATCCAAGGCTTAGGGTCGTATTTCTGTTAATTTATTTAAGGTGCGTTTTTGGACTACTTTCCTGCTTTAATTATAAGTGGTGGGGTATGTTAATAAGTCTAATTACTTGGGGGTTTAAAATAGGTTAACCTGGAGTTAATTAGTGGGTTATTAGTGCCATCTTTAAATGGCTTAATTATATTTTTAATTAGGTAAAAGAGAAGAGGTTTTGAATAAGGAAAAATAGAAAGAACAATAGGAGAGCAGAAAAAGAGAGAGCAACGAACGAAGAACAGCAAAGACTTTGAGTATTTTGCTTGCTTGATCACGAATCTCTGTGTGGAGGTAGGTTATGGTTTTATACTATTCGTAGTAAACTTTTTTTTTTAATGCGACTGATATGTATTAGGGGATCGGTGTCACGACCGACACGTAGAATTAGGGGATCGGGTGTCACGACCCGATATGTAGAATTAGGGGATCGGTTGTCACGAACTCGACACGTAACTTCGGTGGATCGGAGTGTCACGTACGAACAAGCGGAACAAAGATAATGACTCTTGAAAGATGTTAATATACTCAATCTAATGAACCTAATTCCCAAATGGGTATTTGCATTGAGGCTTAGAGTCCTCATGGGTTGAACTTTGGCGGTGGCTATTAATGAGTATAGAACTAGTTATTGCTACATGTTGAGTAATTGTTGATTTATTTATTAATTTGATATAGACTTTTTCTATTTTTGGTTTGGCCGATTATACCTACTCAAGTCCTCGTGTTTTGTACTGACCCCGGACTTGTAGTTTCTTTCTTTGTTTACTGTGGAGTGCAGCAAACCATAAACGTCGTCTTCAACTCAACCAACCGCAACGCTAGGCCCTTCTTCATTACACTTGGATTTCAGGTGAGCTAATGCTTCTATCTTGGAACTGGATCCTTCCTTCCTCATGTCTTTGTGTCTGAATTTCGGCATAGACTAGCTTTGTTTTTTAGTTCTTAAAATACTCTTAGTTTAGTAATTTTGATCATAGATGTTTTGTGGTTATGTACTTCCAGATTTTGGGAAATATAATTGTTTATTTTCAAAGAATTATTGAATTGGTTTTTATAATGAAGTTAAGTCTTCCGCATTACTTTCTGTGATATTATATTGGAAATGTCAGGGGTTGAGATTGGTTGGTTTCGCTCACATAGAGGGTAAGTGTGGTGCCAGTCGCGGCCTCGTTTTGGGTCGTGACATGGGGACTCATCTTTTCTACCCCAATTAAAGAGGAATCTTAATCTAAGACATGGTAGTCTTTCGTTGATGGTTATTTTTCATACCTAAAGTCCTCAAGAATGCAATTTGAATGTGGAAAGATCTCAATAACCTAGGGTTTTCATTCGAAGTCATGTAGTCAATCTGAAAACATTATTATGATTTAATTATCTGAAATCATTAGTAAGTTACAGTTTTATGGTGCTTTTATGATAATGTCTTCCGTGAATTCATGAATTACCCCAATTTCAAAAATTTGATCTTAATGTGTGTCTGTTAATTTATATTAGTACATTGTTAGAGAATCATGAATATAATGAATTGATTTCTTGAAATATGTATTAATTAAGATATTTCTATTATTTTATAAGTTTAATTTCCTCAAGAACCCATGAATCCCATGAGCCCAATATGTGACTATATTATGTGGGTAAATTCTTTTGAGATGAATAGTATGAGATTATTTCATGCCACGAGATACCCTGAAGACGCGTAAACTGAACCTAGGACCATAAGTTATCCCAAGCTAACCCTATTGGTATGATCATACAAATAACAAAGATAATAAAATGATGCAGAAGCGAATCTAAATTAAATAAAAGATAGGGAATAACCATAATACTATAACTAAACTGACTGTACTAAGTCCCTAATTTAATACAAAAAGATATCACTCAATACAGAGGATTAAAATCTGTCTAATAAATAACATATAATTGACCTAGAAATTGTAGGACGTTCCATCTAAGTCAAGCTAAATAGAACTAAGGACTAAAACTTCCTGAACTAACTCATGACTCGTGTCCTCAAAGAATGATGGTAACCACTGATTCGCTTAACTTAGGATCGGAACGGCTCTAAGAATGATCTTTGATGTGCGAACCTGCAACTTCATCAACAGAAGATGTGGCGCACGTATGTGTCAGTACTTGAAAGGTACTAAGCATGTAGGATAGAGTAAAGCTAAAATAACATATAACTAAGCAAAGCAATAAAATAACGATATAATTTGAACATGATATACTGAATATTGAGATCGAGGAATGCAATGACCAATTTATAGCTCATGAAACAGAATAGTGGATATACTGATAAATGGTTAATGCAATTGAATATGAGTGAAGTGTGGGTGCTACTTATAATTGATAATAAAACCACATGCGCTAAATGTGGAATGCGATGTATAGGCCCCATCGAGAAGACCCAATATTCCTTACTAGCGGTATAAAGGTGTGCTGGCGTGATCACTAATCTTATGCCCACAAAGGGGACTTTCCAACCTACTTGTCTAGTAGTTTTTGGCTATTTTAGTACGTTGAACCTTTGTCCAACTAGGTATTATGATACTCTTAATGAATTAGGTATTTATCTAATTATGACCGAGTTCTTATCAATACAATATATCTCAAACTTAACATGCAAATAAGCATGCAATAATTAATTTGATAATGATGAATTACTATCTGAGGCATGCATAACTGAATAACTAAAATATCCGAAGTAGCATGTTTAATTCAAGGACTAAAAAAAATACATACCTAGGGTTATGGAATTCATTATTTTATCTAAATATTAATATTATAATTTGATTTGGATCCTTCTAACAGTTAAGGAAACAATAATTCTAATATTCAAGAAATTCTAGTGAAATACCACATACCTAGTGATGAATTTCACAATGAAATCTTTTTATTTTTGGGATGGAACTTATGGAACTTTGTTGTGTTCTTTACATTTTTCTCATCTCTTTCTTCTATGTTTTGATTAATGAGTTGACATATAAAATTATTAGTTATGTTTTTAAGTTTAAACTGACCAAAAGCTCATGATTTAGGGTCTAAACGATGTATGATAAGTTCCCATGAAATAGGAAAAAGCCAAAAGACCCATGCTTCAACTTTTTTAATAGAGTTCAATAGATTGGACCTATGGGTCGTAGTTTAATCTGCGGTCTGTAGGTTGGGTCCATTGACAAAAAAATGAGAATAATTTTTTACTGACAAGATTGATTTTAGCGAACACGGTGGTGTTTGAAAGTAGATTCAATTATATATCATATCATAGGACATAAATCACCTAATACCTTCTGTGCTAAGATTTAGGAACATTTGAAGTTGATCGAGTCAGCAATTTCCTCCTAACTGACTACTAACACTCACCCACGGTCCTTAGATCCATCTATTTACTGTACTGATTGATCGTGGTTCATGTCAGAGGCTCGATAATGAGGTATTTATCTAGGAACACCGACCACGTAACGTGTTATGACTTGTGGACTATAACTCATTCCTTGGGTTGAGACTTAGAAAAAAAATTTAGCTGGCTTTTGGGGAGGATTTGTAGTGGTGAACTACGGACTTACAACACGGCTTGTAGATTAGACTAGGGTCCATAGAATGTGATTGTAGGTTAAACCTGCAATTTCTAAAAGGCTGATATTTGGTTTGTTTTGGTATAAGATATATTCCATTTTCTCCCCCTTGGGAACATTCTTCCTCAAATGAAGACTAAACTAGCTGAACTAGAGGAAGAGAGCTGCAACCCCTACAACTAAAAACTAAGAACTGAATTTTGTAACTAAACTGAGTTAAAAGAACATGTAAATACATGGAAAATGCAAGTACAAACTAAAGGAACATGATTCAAAAGTTGAATTCACGCACGAATGGATTGAACTTAAGAGTACTATTACTTAATTGGAGTGAGCTCATAAGGAAAGAGGTTATAATACTAGGTTTTTTTCATTGCTTCTTCACCTTCATCAATAATCTCCTTCATCGTAAAGAAGATCTTTACAGCACCCCCACTTTTCCCAATATTGGAACTACAAAGGCTGAATCACCCACAGAGTTCTTCAAAATTGAGATATGGAAGACTGGATGCACTACTTATAATTCTGCTGGCAAATCTAACTCATATGCCAATTTTCCAACCTTTTTCAACATCTTGTAAGGGCCTAAATATCTACGAATGAGACTCCCTTTATTCCAAACCTCATCACGCCTTTCACAGGTTACACTTTAAAAAAAAACAAATCATTAATTTAAACTCTCCTCGTTCCCTCCCTTCTTCTACATTTGTCATCAAATATCTAATTACTTTGACATCTGGAATGACTTCTCCTGGATCTATTAGGTCTATCCCTAATGAATGCATTCTTTAATGTCATAGCATAATTATGAATCTAGTCCTATAAAGTTTCTTCCTTTACTTTAACTTCTATGGAAAATCTACATCATCCCATAACATGCTCTCATAGGGCTATCTAAAGATGAATTTGTTGGGATTGTGTAGTTCACTCAATAAGAGTAAGGTGATCATCCCAATACCCTTAAATCGATTACCAAGGCCTCAACATAATCTTCCTATGGTTTGATAGTACGCTTTCCTGTCTAGCTATCTACGGAATAAATATGTGCGAATGTTAACCTCATATCAATATCCTTTTGAAATGACTCCCAAATCTAGGTAAGATGAGGACCTCTTTCGAGATTACTAGAAAAGAAACCCCATGAGAGCTCGAAATTTCAGTTAATGTCAAGATTTTCAAGATCTTAGCCGAATCTATGTCCTTAACTGCAACCAGCGAGAACACTTAGTTTATTCAGTCAATACACTCAAAAGGAGTCATGTTTTCTACGAGTACGAGGTACTCTGTACTTATATCCATATTTATCAATTCTCATTTCATAGTAGCCTTCAATCTTCTGAGTCAATCTCTCCTGTTTTTATGTTATACCTTACCCTGCTGGCAATTAGGACACCTTCTCAAAAAATCTGCTATATACCTTTCATGAAATTCCCCTAATCACTTCCCGCAGATCACAATATATCAGTTTGCATTTGGGTTAACATATAATCGTGATTCATGGCTTCTTCAGAATATGTTGTCTCCATTATCTTTATTCATGGGCTCTCAGATATGTTGTCTCAACTCCCCCACATTGAGAACACAACACAATCTGGCACGTCCCGATCTAACCCCCTCGATTTTTTTAAGAAACATGGAACCTAGGACCAGAAAGTGATCCCAAGCTACCATACTGGCCGATCGATCATACTCTAGATAGCACTAATATGGAATTATACATCATAATTAAATGAAAATATTTGGATAAACCCATATCTATAATTGGATTATTACATACTAATGGGTTTAATACAAATATTAACTCACTCTAAGCTGAATCTACTATGTCTAAAATCGCCCCTAACTAATTACATACAATGCTGGATAGGGCCTCAGGTAAGTCTAGAAAAAACTGAAACCTCATTAACTAAAAATACTTAAAATAAACTTACTACTATTGTCCTCATAGAATCAGGGCGCACCTCTTATTCTATTGAAATGAGAGCGGGAATCGATCTAAGCGTGATAAAGATGCCTGAAATCCTAAACCTACATCACAATTATAAAAGTAACCCACGTATGCAATATACTTTAAAGGATGATAATGTAGTATATGGTTAACTTTTACAAATATCTAACATAACAAAACAAAATCACTATAATTCTTGAATAATATATACTAAATTTTTTAGACCAGCTACATGCAATGACAAAATTTATAAGATGTTTGAGACTCATACTTACAAAACCATAATCCTGGTCAATGCGATACAGAGGTGATTTAACTTTAGAGCTACTAATCAACCTTTGGTAATGATATTTATGACACTATCTGCCGGAGTTATGCGTAGCACCGAGAGGACTTGAAGATAGGCTTGTTCAGTTCGTTAGTTGAGATATTGTATCCAAGAATTTAAAAGCAATGTATTTTTGTTAGTAGATAATGATTACTTAGATCAGTGTTCTTAATCATTAAACTATGTGCCCGCATAGGTAAATCTAGTGTAATTTCCATGTAGGCTAAAAGAATGACCTTACTCTAGGAAGTTGGAGGATCCCTATCTGATAAGGGGTTAATGGCGAGAATCCTTTCTAGTTCTCATGGGCTATGTAAGTTTTACGCTAATTCCCCTCAAAATAATGTAAGTACCACTATGTCCTTGTAAAGAATGTACTACATCGGGTGGAAATAGTATGCGGCGCTATCTATCCAATACAAAAGTAAGGATTCTATTGTAAGGTGTGTCAGATATGTACATGAATGATGATTCTTTATGTAATGAATTTGAACTTATGTTGATTTTAATGTCTAATTTAAGGTAAGTCCCTGTTTAGGCTTAAATTTGGTATGAAGAACTTATGATTAAGAAAATGGTGTATCTATCTCATGGAATCCTCAAGGAACACACTTTAGGGGTAGTAGTATGAGATTTTACTCTCACATGACACTTTATTACTTTAAGTCACTTGAGAGGGGTACTTCGTGAAGTTCTTAAAAGCAAGTAGTTCTCTTAGTGTGGTAGTTTATGGAGAGTGTACTTTTCTCACCGTGCAAGTCAATCCTAAATTTAGTAGTCCTATAGATTACTGGTTGTGGCTTGGAGGGTTTAATGGCGTGCCCTCACTTTTTACTTAGTGAGCCTTAGGATATTTGTTAGAAAACTTCAAAAGTAAAAATTCCTAAAATGTGTAGTTTGGATTAAATTATTATGTTCTTATTCTATGTGTTAATGATGTTTTATATGTTGTTTTTACTTATCAGATTCGTGATAGTTTTACTTTATTTATCTGAAGCTATTTCTTCTAAATGTCCTTTTCTCATGATTTTTCATCTGCCATACTTAGTATAGTTTTTTCTAAAAATCCATAAGTCCTTTTGTACTTATAAGTATAAATAGAGTTTGGAAGAATGGATGTTTTTAATTCAAGCTTGGAATCCGCTACTCACTATTAAGTTATTGCCTCATCTATTCCGAGGCATAGTTTTTATTTCCTTAGTTTCTTCTTTTATGTTGAACGAACTTGATTGTATTCATCTTTCAATGTAAACACCCTTTCCCTATGATATTTATGTGAACAAAATAAAAATAAAAAAAAAAAAAAAACAATTAAAATAAAAAAACAAAAAATAATACAACATTTATTTTAAAGTTTGGCTTGTTGACATGAGACTAACCCCTTTATTCATTTATAAAAGCAGTTTTCCTTATTATTATCTATCATGAAAAGTTTTAATTTCACAATACTTTTCATGTTTTATTTGATGAATAATAACTAAGATGATAGTACAAAAACATCAAAAGTTCAAGTACGCTTTGTTCCGACCAAAGGTCTGCCCTAACTTCTAGGGTGTACTTACGGGTTGTAAGGAAGTTTGTACTATAGAATAAGGTTTTGGGAAATTTTTTAGGGTCCAAAGTCTCACAATCCGCACATAGTAGAGTATTGTTCATCTTTGTGAGTTGCGACACATCCATGAGAAGGACGCTATAAGGCGATAGAAGTTCTATGTTCTTCGTTATTCTAATGTCGTGCCTTAAATTTGAGTTTTATAATATGACTTTCTCAAACTCTTGTATTAAGAGAGGATCCCTCCCCGTGGTGCATGTTCCTATATTGGGGACAGAGTAAGTGAATGAGGAGATTCTCCCTTAATGAACTCAAGTGCCTCCAGAACCTCAAGGGCCTCAGTGCACAAAAGGCTCCATGACTCAAGGTCCTCAGATTCCCTAGTCAAATGGGGATATATACAGGCGGAGATAGGGCTGCCCTTATGGATTACATCTGTCACTCATGACGACTCAAGCTCATGTCGTCACTAATACATTGTTGCCCAAGCTAACCAAGGAGGTGGACCCCAATCTAAAGCAAGTACTATCACCTCTAGAATTTGAAAATTCATAAGAATTAACCCTCCTACATATCATGGCATTAAGGTTGATGATGATTTGCAAAGTTTCATAGATGAGGTTTTTAAAGTGGTGGATGCTATCGGGTGTGACCCCTAGGGAGAGAGAGGAGCTCGCTGCTTACAAACTCAAGGATGTCGCTCAATTATTGTTTGAGAAATGGAGGGATAAGAAACCCTTAAGGGATTGTCTAGTAATTGGGAGGTGTTCAAAGAGGCTTTTCATGGTATGTTCTTCCCCTTAGATATGAAGGATAAGAATATGGTGGAATTAATGAATCTTCTCAAGGTGGAATGGGTGTGAAAGAGTATTCTCTAAAATTCTCTGAAAATTCTGAGTATGCCCCAACACTAGTAGACAAGACTGTGGATAGGATGAACAATTTTTTGATCGGAGTGTCTAGCCTGGTGGAAAAGGAGTATTGTAGTACAATGCTCCTTAATGACAATGATATCTCTAGGATCATGGTGTATGCTCAACAACTTAAGGAGTCCAAAATTAGATAGATAAGGAAATTGGAAAAGAGGCCTTGGTAAAATGATCAAAGCCAGCAAAAACTTATAAAGAGGTTCTCTCATCAAGAGTCTTCCAAGGAAAAAAGGATAGGACTCTAAACGAAAATTTCCAAGGAGGTGGCCAAACTTTTGAGAGGTCTAGGTGTGCTACTTGTGGAAAGCAACACTTGGGTAAGTGCCTTGGTTGAACGGATGGTTTCTTTGGGTGTGGTAATAAGATCAACAAGATGAGGGACTGCCCTAACCTCAATGCAAAAGGGAAGATGGTCAATCAAGCTCCTCAAGGTTGTCTAGATCCTCATGCTTCGAAGAAGAACCATTTCTTTACACTTGGAACTAGAACAGAGGACTATTCATAATGAAAGTTCCGGTAAGTAATAATTCTTTTGTTCGTTATGTTTATGTTATAATATGAGTTTATATGGTCTTGTCTCTTTTATTATCATTCCTTCTTTTTTAAAATCCTTGAAAGATTATTTCTTAAATTTTTAGAATGTTTCACTGTAAAGGTTTAGTGTTTACTCAAAAAAATTCGATATTTGACTTAAATGCATTTTCATGAATAAAGGGCTAAATGTGTCTAGAAATAATGTGTATGAGCATGACTAATTTTGGAGAAATTAGTTCCTCCATAAATGAAGAAATGATAGTGTGTTTTGAATTGTGGAAATTTTCCGAAGTTACTTTTTTTTCCTTAAATTCTTGATGATGTGAAGGTGGTGCTTATTCTGAGGTGGTTCATTGAGTATGAATGTATTGACCTTGATGTGATGTGTAATATGCTTCTAGTTGAGTCCTAGATGTTTTTAAAAGTATTCAAAAGAAATTCGAGGATGAATGTTCCCAATTAGGGGAGTATTTTTATACCCTCTAAAAAAACTAGGTTAAACTAGGGATTCACATGTGTTTCATAAGTAAAAAATTATTTAAAATTATGTATTTAGAATTATAACTTACTTCTTAAAGTTTGGAAGTCAAACGTCCAAGAATGTGCCACTGTGTCCTTGATATTGGTGCATGTTATAGGTAGTTTTTGGTGTCAAGAACAAGTGGGGATGACAGGGATGTATGAAGGGTCGAAATATCCGAGAAAGACGCCCAGGGGACCACCAATTTTAGATTTGAAGCAAACTGGGCGTCGCTCAACCAGCACTTAATGGGATTATTTGTCCCTGCAACATGGGTCCCACACGAACCTTAGATTCCCAAAATTATTTCCAGAATGAAGATAAGAAAATGACCTCGCGACGCACATCCAATTCAAAGATCTTTCCGCATCGTTTTTAAGTCAAATAAGAATTTGGAAAAGGGTCCAAATTGTGTAGGTATCATTTGGGAATTTTGAGGATCGTTTGTTGACTAATTTAGGTTATTTTAAAACTCATTTCACCCACCAATTCAAACCCTATAACTCAAATCAAAATCTCCCCAAAACTCTTCCTCTAAAATCATCCATTGATGAAGCTTCAATCTCCAAGGAAGAGGACCAATTTCTTCACACTTTCTTCACCAAAAAACTCGTGGGTTTCCTCTCATTAAGGTATGGTTGTCATCCTTGAAACTTCTTTTATTCAAGGAGCCATTTCAAATAGATTTCAAAATGGATTTCAAACTTCTAACTTTTTTATTCCTTTACTCTTATTATTGGTCTTTGCATGAAAATGTTTTATTGATTAAAATGAGTTATTCTTTGTTTTAAATGATGATTTTAGTGTCAAAAACCCAATTTAATCATGTATATTCTTTTTATCCACTTTCAATTTATGAAATGGGTTTAATGATTATGATTAGATAATGTTACAAGTATTGTTTATTGGTGTTTTTTTTTAGTTTTAGCTACTTTTTTAAGGGTTATTTTATGATTCTATTTGGCATTGATTTGATACGTGTTGATGGTTTTAGGTATGCATAGTAAGTGGGTTATCTTATTTAGCCCTTATTATGAAATGTTCTTCAGTTATATTGTCCACCTTTGGTGGTGGTGTTTACTTGAAGTTCTTTTTTAAATTGTATAAATATTAGTATTGCGAATGTGGAATTTAAGGCCTATAATGTTAAGTGAAACGATTATTATGATGTTTAATCATGATATGTATTAGAAGGTTGAAATGTGTATCATAATGATATTATGTCTATGTGAAGAATATGTTCATATTAAACATGCTAGTGTGTGAAATAGCATGAATGAAAGTATAAGCATGTATACATATCATTATTATGAAAAATGGTGTTTGTATGAAAGGTGTGCTTCACAAACATATTTGAGTGATTGAATAAAGGTAACGAAGAGAAAAAATGGTGTTTTTTTGGGGTGTGAAATCTATGTTAGTTGATTGAGATGAACGGTTTAGTAGCAACCATACTATTTCCCAAGAGCTTTGTAATGAATGTTGGCGGATGCATGCTCTTCGTGAGTGAAGATGTGATATCCAATAGTTATCCTTTAACCTTAGTAATGAATGTTTAAGATTCTCTGGGGAGTTATGCTTTAGAACGAGAGGATTTGAAGAAAGGGGTTTCTACACTTCGTGAGTTGAGATGTTGTATCCAATGTACCTCTTGAGATGAGTAATCCTCGTTAATAAGAGAATGAGTTACTTCAAAGAAATCTTATTCTCCCTTAGATGTGCCCACATATGTGTAGATATTGGATAATACATGTAAAGGCTAAAAGAATGACCTTTCTCTAGGAAAGTGAGGATCCCTCGTCCGATAGGGGTTAATGTTGGGATTTCTCGCCTAGTTCTCATGGTCTATGTTAGTTAAATATAATAAGAGATGGTGGTGATATGGTACAGTATCTATTTGATTGCACAAGTAGGAACTTTAAATGGATGTCTTGGTGTATGTTATACGTAAATGAATGAATGAGTCTTTACATAATTAAAATGAAGTTATATGATTTAATGTCTAATTTTAAGTAAGCATGATAAGGCTAAGTATTGTATGAATATGTTAATGATTGATTAAAAGGTTGTATCTAATCTCATGTAATCCTAAAGAAACACATTATGGGGGTAGTATGGTATTATACGATGACATTGCACTTTTTGTGACTTGTAAGAACACTTGAGAGGGGTACTTACGTGAAGTTCTTAAATGCAAGTATGTTCCTCTTGTGTCTAGTTATGGAGAGTGGACTTTTCACCCCGTGCGAATCAAGCCTATTATAGTAGTCTTGAGGATCTCTTAGGTTGGATTGGAGGAATTGTGTGGAGGTCCCTTCACTTGTTACCTTAGTGAGGATAACTTGGTTAGGGAAATATCAAGGTTATGAGTTCACAAAAATGTGTATTCTTGTGATTAAATTATTGAAGTCTTATTCTATGTGTTAATGATGAGTTTATATGTTTTTCTACTTCTATATTAATGAAGGTTTTACTTATTTAGGATGAAATCTTATTTCTTCCAAAAGTTCTTTAGCATTTTTTTCATATGCCAAAAACTTCGTTATTGGTTCTGATGAACTCATTACCTTTCTATACTCTATAAGTATAGGTTTGAAGAAAGTGGGTGTTTTGAAATAAAGCTTGAGAATCGACACTCTTAATACAGAGTATGTCCTAATATATTTGAGGTCATAGTATTTATTTCCTTTCTTTAGTTCTTGTTTAACTTTTGTATAAGAATTATTATGTACTTTCTTTCAATGTCAAGAGATGTGTCCTTAAGATATTAATGTCGTGTCTTTAAGGCTGCTTCTGACGATAAGACTACCTTTATTTTTTATAAAAGAAGCTTTCATTATTATTATATATCGTGAAAAGATTTAATTCCCCACTACTTTTCATATCTTATGTAATGAATGATACCTAACAAGCTAGTACAAGACCATATAAAGATCATGTATGCCTTGTTTCGACAGAAGGGGCTGGCCCGACTTCAAGGTACTTTAGAGTCGTAAACAATTGCCCCATTAAGAGGACCCAATATACTCTTGAAGAGGTATATAGGAATCCTTGCATGATAACTAATCTGAAGCCCATATAGGGAACTTACAATCTACTTTGCTAGTAGTTTTGGGACTATTTGGATATATTGAACTCGTCCAACTCGTAGTATGCTACTCCCAATAATTTAAGTGATCAAAACATTATGACAGAATTTCTGTGAATACTGGATTGTTCAAAATAACTGAAACAAACTGCAACCAATTAATTTGGACAAAGGATGCATTAAGAAAATAAGGATGTTAACTATAGAACTGAAATATCTAACATAGCATGTTTAATTAAGCAACTAGAGAAATACATAGTTAGGGTTCTGAATATCATGCAATAAATTGAATAATACAATGGTAATCTGACTTCGAGCATATAACTAACTAATTCATGATAATCTACCGATGTTCTAGAAATCCTAGGTCTAATCATGATAAGGAAATCAAGGATCTGACTGAAAAAATAGGGACCGAATGGGTGAAAGAAATACACTTGTGGAATAAAACATACCTGATGATTAATTTGACAGAGAAATTTTTAGATTACGGGGCTTAAACGGAAGGAACCTTATTGCGTTCCTAAACTAGTTTTCTTGAACTTTTTATCTTCCCTTTCTTATTATTTTCTATGTTTTGATTAATTATTTGACTTAGGTAAGTTTTAGTTATGTTTATAGGTTTAAACTTACTAATATATCATGATTAGTTTTAAACGACTTATATACGGGTTTAAATTTTTTTTAAACAAACTAAAAAAGACAAAAAGACTCTTTATGTAATTGTTTTTGGAGCAATCAACGACCTAGACTAATGGGACATCATTCAATCGATGGTTCGTTGTTTGAGTCTCCTCGAATTGACTTCACTAAAATGGGTGTAACTTTTACACGGAGGATGGATTTTAGAAAACTCGGTGCCCTTGGAAAGAGGATTCTATTATCTATCATATGATAGGTCGTACGACACCGAAATGCTTTTGTGCTAAAAGGTATCACAATTTGAAATTTACACACCAACAATTTCCCCTAACTTACTGCTAACCTTCACCTACAGTCAAACCTAGGGTCCATAGGTCCATTTCCGGAATGTACGGGTCAATCGTTGCTTATGTCATTGGCTAGGTAAGGGGGTCTTGATCCACAGACACATACCAGAGACCACAGGTCTATCTGTGGGTGAGACGTAACTAATTTTTATGAGCTTTATTTTGAGGGTTACAGTGGTGAACCACGGACTCACAGTATGGGTCGTAGATAAGACTATGGTCCATAGATATTTACCGTAGATTGCACCTGCAATTTTTTTGAAAAGCTTGTTTTTGAATGTTTTAGATACAAAATGTTACATATGTCCCCCTTCTGAACATTCATCCTCGAATGAAGACTAAACTAGCTTAAATAAAAGGAGAGAGATACAATCCCTACAACTAGACACTGAGAAATGAGTTTAATATTGAATTGAGTTCCACGGACATGCAAATACACTAAAAAAATACAAGTACAAACTTAGGGATTATTATTCTAAGGCTTAATTAAGACATGAATGAATAAAAAAATAAAGAGGAACAATATTCGCAAGGTAGAGTGGATTGGGAAGGAAAGAGGTTAGGATACTTGGTTTTCATAGCTGCTTCTACATCCCAAGTATCTCTCCTTAAAGATTGGCTCCTCCACAGAACCTTGATTGAAGAGACTTCTTTGTTTCTCAACCATCTATCTTGACAGTCAAAAATCACAACTGTTACATCCTTTAAACAAAGACTATCTTTAACCGTGACACTCTGTAATTGCACTACAAAGGCTGGAGCACCCACATACTCCTTTAAGAGGTAGATGTAGAAGGTTGGACGCATTGCTACTATTTCTGCTGTTAACTCTAACTTATATGCCACCTTGCCAATCATTTTCAAGATCTTGTAAGGACAAATATATCTAGGACTGAGCTATCCTTTCTAGCCAAATATCATCACCCCTTTATTGTTACCACTTCTAAGAATACCCAACCATAAACTTAAAAATCTAGTTCCCTTACTACATCTCTTAATAGTATGAAGACTAGGGTTGGTCTAAGTCTGAAGATAATGGTAACTTTCTAAAATCATAAAGGAATATGAATTTGTTCAATAAAAGTTGCTTGCTCTGTATACTTCAAACACACCACAGGTTATCTACCTATGGCAATTACATTTATCATTAAGGAGCATATCGGATGATGGGAATCTTAGCTATTTTGTAGGCAAACTACATAGAAGACATATGATCCCCTCCTAGATACCCTTGAAAATCCAATCATTCAATGTAGCAACATATTTCTAGAGTTCGAATTATACGTCTGTGGTGTGCACCTGTCTGGGCAATGAAAATATTGTGATAAGGTTAAGTTGAGTACGAAGACCCTTCTAAATGATTCCAAAATTAAAGGAAACTTGAAGACCTCTATTGGATTATAGAAAAAAGGTACACCAGCAAACCTCAGAGTTTCATTCAAGTAAATTTTGGCATACTCATCCGCGAAATTTGTAGTCTTGACCGCCAATAATTGAGAAGACTTCGTCATCATATAAACTATCACCCCTATAGATTCATGTTGATCCATATTGATAACATCCCACTTCAAAGTAGGAATGTCAATATCTTGAGTCATACCACCTGGTTTATGATGTTCTACCTTCACTTGCTGGTAATCGTCGCACTTACTTCAAAAATATGCTAGTTTCCTCTTCATTCGATTCTACCAATATACTTCATGCAAGTCTCGACTCATCCTAGTGGCACCTAGATAAATAGAACGTCTCAGGTTATGGTCTTCTTCAAGAATATGCTGCCTCAACTCACAAACATGAAGAACACATAATCTACCCTAGTAGCAATGTACACCATCTCCCTCTTGGGAGAAAACCTCTACTCCATGATAAGGGATGACACATATAAGTTCAAGTAAGATTGGATCGCTGTCTTGCTTTTCATTAACCTCTGCTAACAAAGAATATTCTTCCCCATTCTAAACTGTTACACCACTGTCTGATATGATCGTAAGTCAAACTCCCAAGAAATTATTCCAATGAACATCCTTCACTAGTTCTTCCTTTTCATCCTCAACATGGTCTACACTACTTATAGATAATCAACTAAGAGCATCTTATACTACATTCACCTTACAAGAATTATAATGCGTACTCTTATCATAATCTAAACGGAACTGAAGCCATCTCCTCTGGCAAAGATTCAACTTTTTGTGGGTTAAGACATATTGAAGGATCTCATGGTCAGTGAACTCATCCACATGAACACCATACAAGTAGTGTCTACAGATCTTGAGTGCACACACTACTGCTATAGGATCGAGTTCATGTGTTGGAAAGTTCTTCTCATGCTCCCTAAGCTTTCTAAAAGAATAAGCTATAGCCTTACCATGCTGCATCAACACACATATTAGGCCAACTCTATATGTATCACAATAGGTAGAGTCAAGTCAAGACAAGATTTGTAGTCAACCTAGTTTTCAATTCTACAAAGATTTTCTCACAATTATCATACCATTGTGACTTGATCATCTTCTAAGTCAACCTATTCTAGGGTGAGGGTATGGATCGAAATCCTTCCTCGAACCTTTTGTAATAACCTTCTAGGAATAATAAAATTCTAATCTCTATAGTAGAGGTAGGTCTGTGCCACTGTTTCACTAATTCTATCCTCTGCAAATCCACTGGGATCCCCTTGTTAGATATCATATGACAAATGAAAGCAACATATTGCAACACGTACTCACTTTTGTAATCTTTGAATCACTAAAATCTTTCAAAGATTGTTGCATAAAACCCCCCAACTCTCACATGACTCGCGTGTTCTTCCTCTTCTAGAGTAAATGAGGATATCATTAATAAAGACGATAATGAAAAAGTCCAAGTCTTATTTGAACACTTTGTTAATAAAATCCATGAAACCTACAGGTGTATTGGTTAGTCCAAATGATATAACTACAAATTTATAATGACCATACTGAGTTTTGAAGGTTGTTTTTCAGAATGTCACTATCTCTAACTCTAGGATGATGATAACTTGATCTTAGGTTTATCTTTGATAAATGATTAGAACCTTGAAGTTGGTCACAAGAAATCAATCCTAGGGATAAGATACTTATTTTTTATGGAGACCTTGTTAAAATATCTATAGTCAATGCACATTCTGAGATAACCATATTTGTTAATTACGAACAACACTTGTGCACCCCATGGGGAAATACTAGGTGTGATGAAACAGTTATATAGAAGTTCTTTGAGCTTCTCTTTATATTCCTTAAGCTAAAATGGAGCTATTTTGTAAGGAGGAATACAAATAGGCTTGGTTTTTGGGATGCGATCGATTCCGAAGTTGATTTCCCTTATAGGATGGACTCTGAGAAGTTATTTTAGAAACACTTATGGAAATTCACTGAATACTGGAAATGACTCAAGAGTTGGGGTTTTAAGACTAAAATCCTTTACTTGAATAGGATGGTAGATATAGCACTTAGATATCATCTTTCCAGCCTTAAATTAGGAAATGAATCGTCACATAAGTGCTAAAATACTACCCTTCCACTATAAGATTGATTCATTTAGAAACTTAAAATGAACAATCCTAGTTCTTAAATTAACCAAGGCATAACAGGAATGTAAATAATCCATGACTAGAATGACATCGAATTCTACCACTTCTAACTCTACAAGGTCTGCTGAGGTGACTTTCTTAGAGACTCTGCTAGGGCAATTTTTGTTTACCTATCTAGGTATAACTGGGCACCAACTGGAGTAGAGACTTAGAAAGGTTCTCAGAAAGTTTCTAGACTAACAATGGATTGGACTACTATGCAAGAATATAAAAAGGATAGAGTAGCCCCTAGATATAGCAATGCATAAACATCAAGGTGAAAGGCTCGTATTATACCATAGACAACATCAGAAGAACCTTCTTAATTTTGGCAAGCCTGAAGAGCATACGACATGTTCTAGTACTGAAAACCACCTGTACAAAATGACAGTGTTAAAACTGTGATTCGGGTAAAGCTGTGTGCTTGATATTTAAGGTGTAAGATAGCGTAACATTACACTCCTTGGACCTTTCTAGAAGATCGAATCCAAAAAATAAATTATTCGGGGACTAACCGCATACAAAGCATCCTTCCTTTCATGTGAGGCACTGGCCTTGATAGTTCTTACTACACATAGGGCATGTGATGTAAGTATTTGTGCCTGAAACACTTCCTAAGACATATATCCTAGTGCCCTAACCGATTGACCTTACTTGTTCTTAGAGGATTGAACACTACATTATAAAGGGGTTTGGGTTTAAGGTTTCTGTTAACTCTGTGAGAAATTTCAAGTACACAATTTTGTTGAGAATAGTCGTAGTTGTCAGTTGTATCCTTCTTATTTTCGCTGTATTGTTCTTTAAGCTTATCACTCTCAACTAGGGGTGGATGTGTCATAAACCTAGGGATATTCATATCTTCTAGTAACATAAAACTTCTACACTACATTTTTACAAGATTTAACATTCCATACAAGAATTTATTCATCTAAGACATGGAGTCAGCTACCATGTGAGGAGAATACCTGGAGAGTTGGTTAAACTTGAGCCCATACTCTTGGATCGTCATATAAGTAATGTACTAGGATATTCGAGTACATTTGGACGCTTAAAAGAAGTAAAAAATACTAGATTCGAGTACATTTTGTATGATTTGATGTGTTTGTTGATGATGTAGTAGGAATGATAGAAAGAAGAGAAGTAGTAAATCTGGCCATTTTGACGGTCGTCGCTCATTTTGACGGTCCGTGGCTTATTTCATGGACAGTGTACATGACCATCAAGTATGATTACAAAAGATAAATCAAGAAACCTATTGTTGATAAGATCCATGTAAAGGTCATGAGAGAATTCACGACCTATAATTATATTAATTGACAATGTTTAAGTGTGTGATCTTGATTCAAGAATGGTAGTGTGAACTGTTCAAAGTTTTGGAAATTCAAGCATAAATATTATGGATTCTTTCACGAACCATAATTTCTTGGACGGTCCATTGTTCTGTCTGTAAATAAGGCTCCATAGAGCATTGTAAAGTGAATTGAATCGACAATTTTTAAGTGCATACTACGGAAGTGTTTACGTACCATGATAATGTTGATGGTACGTAATCCTATTTGTCAACAAGATTCTAGATAGCAGTGAAAATTGTTTAGTGTTGAAAAAGTTTAAGTGAAGACTACTCACGTCTTCATGGACCGTGATAAGTTTGATCTTGTGATTTTGATCATTAACTAGATTCCGTTTGAAGATCTGAAGGCAATACCACGGACTACTGCACATACCGTGAAACCTTTCAGGAGCCGTGATGGGGTCCGTGATGGAAAGAGAAAATACACTCCTTATTACATTAGGTCTATTTTAAAAAAGTATTTTGGTTTGTGATTTAATTTATTTTCGAAATATATTTGCATCTATTGAGTTGTGGACGAAGATAAAAAAAGATAAGTTGGGATTTTTTTCGAACTACTCTTGATTTTCAAACTACTTTGTAATACGAGAAATTTGACCCCAATTGGATTATAAATTATTTTTAAGTATTAATTTGCTTATGAAGTAGGCAGGATTAGTTTATGTTATTATCAATTTTTATAAACAAAACATTATGAGTCACTAAGTAATCAAATTAGGTCTGTGGGATATATGATAAGGCTATGAATCTGAATTTGTACATCGAGTAGAGAGAAATCTCCTTTCACATGTTATAAATTCAAGCTAAGGTTTAATGTGGTCTAAGGAGTGCACACTTTAGACGGGCGAATTAAGTTGTTGTTTGAGAGAAAAATACTATTTAGGAAAAGTAGAAATCTCTTCACTATATTTAAGCTAAAGTTAGAGTTTGTGAGAAAATAACTTTAGCCTCATATACAGATAAATCAGTTCTCTATAAAATAATCAATTGTAGCTCGATAGAATATAGGGGATTATTATCTAATAAGGCTTATAACCATTAGATAAACTTTAGTCAGTAAGTTTTGTGAATGTGTGATTGCATAAAGCTCCGATTTAAAGAAGATTTTCACAAGTTCTTTTCATAGTGAACACTAACCTTGTTTCTCTAAATCAACATAAAACCCATACCTAGTCATCATTGATAAAATAGATTTGAAATCTAAATTATAATTTAATGCTTAGAAATGCTATTTCGATATTCAAATCCAAATTTCCTTTTTGTTTGAATTTATTAGGAGGATAAGTAACAACATTCGACTCAAAGAGAAAGAATAAAACATGTGTCTTAAATAAAGTCTTTGTTGGAAAGATATGGACTCATATTGATTTATGTAAAAAAAAAGTGACAATGGACCCTTTACATCTCATTTAAGGTGTGTAAAAGTATGGATGTATCAACATTTTTGCTGTCGCTGCTGGGAAATTTCAATTCAATAGGGTTTACTAGCGGATATGCATTAAAACTTGCAAGTATTAATTTCCATAATGTTTACTTGTGTTTTGCCTTTTTCATGCTATAAAGATAAAGGTTAATAGTGTTGCCCACCAGCCAGAGGTAAAGGCTAGCACTTTCTACCTTACGATATGGAAATCTAGAAAAACTTACGCAACATGGTTAATACTCAACAAATAGAGGCTTAGAGGAAAAGGTTGCGCGTTGAGGCTCAACTAGATATTGCAAGGCATGTGCAGCAAAATGCTGGATTAGTTCCACCTTGCGGAGTTGATTGAAACAGGGATGATGTAATTCCTCCTCATCGTCCCCTAGTAAAGATCAACATCCTAGTCACATGATGTACGAATAAAATGATGTTGATTTGGATGGAGCTTGAGGCATTCGATCTATAGTGTTACATGTATTACCTCCATGAGTGAAATTCACTATCGCCAATAAAATAATACAATTTATTATTCTCAAAGGAATGTTTAGAGGGGAAAGTTGTGATGATGTGCATCAATATTTGATGAATTTTGTGAGTATTTGTAAATTCCAAGAGATTCCTAGAGTTAGTCAAACTGCAATGATGGTACGGCTATTTGTTATATCTCTTACTGGGGAAGATACTAACTGGTTGGACAAGATTCCAGATGTCTTCATTTGAACTTGGGGTGAATTTCAAAGAGGCTTGGTAGAAAATGATTGTTTCCGAATGAATTAAACTACAAAATGAAAGAGAAGAATGTTACTAAGAAGAAATTCACCGGGAAAGAAGGAAATTGACGACACTCGGTAATAGTTCAGCCGAAAGTTGAAGAACTGCCACAATTATGATCTTACTGAGAGGCATCTTAAAAAATCTTTCTATAGATCTCTAAATTATGTTCCTAAACATGTTGTTCTGCAGAGGTTCGTTTATCAGGAAGCCATTTGTTTAAATCATACAACTGTTAGATGATTCTCCAAAAAGAATAGGGAATGGTAAACTAGGGATGCAAAAGTGGGAGAAATAAGGTATATATATGAGATATCAGAAGAACAATGAAAGAAGGAAGAAGAAAGGGATTAGGACATACAACATCCTAGAACTCAAATTGATTCACTAAAAAGCATATTGTGTCAAAGTCTTGAAAGTAAAGCTCTGGGATAACAAAGCAGAAACATCGGGAAATATATTTACATTGATAAGGAATCTAACTACTTGGGAAACCATGAAGGTTTTAGAAATTATAACTCTGGACATCAGGGGTATAATTCATGAAATACATGTTGGAACTTCACCAAAGATTGTCAATATGATAGAGCATGGAACACAGATCAAGGAAAGTGGTAAAACAAAGGTGGGTATAGAAATGAATATAATGGTGTATATGTGCTCCCAAGTAGAAGAGAAGTACGGTGGGTTATTCCAACTGATTTAAGCTTGAAGATATGATGTATAGGATGCTTCAAAAAGTGAAATCAACAAATCTAGGAGTTAAAGAAATGTGTGGTGAATTCTCAAGCATTAGTCAGCTGGTTGAGTCTCACACAACCTCTATTAAGATAATAGAGCAACAGTTGGGACAACTCTCATCATCCTTGAATCATATAAAGAATGATTCATTACTATGTGGTACCATTCAAATCCAAAGAAGGATGGACACTGTATGGCTATGACCACTAGGAGTGGTAAAAGTAGTTTCTACCCAAAACCTGTCAAGTACAAAGGATGAACAGGGTTAGGAGCAAGTTGGTTTAGATGACAATGAAAATTCACCTATAGATGGATTTGAAAAAGTTCAACAAAGAATATTTCCTTCTAGAGGATAGGAGAAAGGGAGTTATGACAAACTACTTTTACAACACATTCGTAAACCTCCTATTCCTTTTCCACAAAGTCTCACACAAAAAGTTTAAGATAGGAAGCTTATAAAGTACATCACCATGCCGAACCAACTGTCAATCAATATAGCATTGGTAGAAGCTCTTGAACAAATGTAAGGATATGCCAAGATCATTAATGACTTGGTGACCAAGAAAACATCTATAAGTCTTGATTTTTCAAATGGTATACATCATTACAACGCTATTACAACCAGGTTCCTGGTTCCAAAAAAATTACCTAATGCTTTCACAATTCCATGCACCATTGGGTGAAATAAATTTGCAAAAGTGATGTGTGATCTAGGAGCGAGCATACATTTGATACCATTAGCCTTCTATGAGAAGTTATGATTGGTAATGCTAAACCCTACAGCAATGAGATTGATGATGGATGACAGGGAATTTAGGCGTAGTGGGAATTTTGTGTTATGTTTTGGTAAAAGTAGATACCTTTATCTTTCCTGTGGATTTTGTTATCTTTGATTCTGAAGTAGAATTGAATTTCCTATAATTCTAGGAAGAAAATTTTTTTCTACACGAAGAGCATTGGTTGATGTTGAGCAAGGTGAGTTGATGTTTATATAAAACTAAGAAGAAGTGAAGTTTAACATATGAAGATCAATCAGGCAACAAGGAGAGATTGAAGTGATATCTGCAATAGAAGTTGTTAGTGAGGATGACTCAAGAGTACCCATAGAAGAGAGGATAGTTGTTGGAACATTAGCAGCTGTGTTGATGAATTTTGATATTGATTTTTAGTCTAATTATCTAGAAAAAATAAACACTTTACAAGGTGTATGAGGACATTCATATGCTCCAAAAAAATAGATATGGACTTGAAAAAAAGACCACATACCCTAGATAAACCATCCATTCTGGTACAACCAATTTTTGAGATAAAGAAATTTCCAAGTCACCTAAGGTATGTATATTTGGGTAAAAACAACATCTTACATGTGAATATTTTCACGATCGTAATATAGACCCTAGACAAGACTGGTGTTGTTTACCTCTCAGAGGTCCCAGATAAGCCTGCATAGGTCATTCTTACTTCATATAGAATAATTTAGCGGAAAATTTAAAATTTTTGTTTTCTTATTTCATGTTAAACATTTTATACTTAACATCATATGAGTTCAAAAATTAAACATCTAATATAGAGATAATCAAATAAAAGAAAAAGTTCACAATTTCATTAAAAGTATTCTTGAAAAAATGGCACCAATACAAGTCTTAAATGAAAGTGGAAAGAAACACTAATGGAACATGATCCACTAGTTATGGACTACATCCAAGCTAGATAATAAAGGTATAAATCCTCGAAAGCATGAGGGCCTACCAAGTTCGGATGAAAACTCCACGTCCAGATAGCTGCAACAGCAACCTGTAAGATGTAGCGTCCACCATTGCCTGCAAAAAAAATTATAGAATTTTATTCGATTATTACACACTTGTACTAATTATGGGTATATGCAAGCACATACCAAGCACATGAATAAGCAAGAAAAAATCTTTCCTAACAACATGATTTATGGAAAGTCAAGTCGGTAGAGTTGCCGAATTCAGATTAGGAAAGTAAGTGGCCATGCAAAATTGGATTAGGAAAGTCATGCCATGAGAGTAACATGCATCATCATATATATCATATTGCACATAACATACCGTCTTACACATAGCACATATCATTTTGCATATAGTGTGTAACATCTTTCAAATCTTTCGTTCATATGCCATGGGACCTTGGAATCATAGACTTGACATGAAGAGTGTCAACATATGGGACCTAAACTAGGGAGCCCTCTTTAGCAAAAATAGAGTCTATGTCATTTATTCATACGTATTTCACTTCAGTTTGTTCATAGGCTAGTGTGAACACCAACTATACCTATGATGTAGATTAACATATTCATCGGGTTCACTGTGCAATGATCAAGAAGGACCTAGTGTAATTAAGTAGGTCTAGCTTACCTCTTGTTTATATTATCCTAACACTTTTTGTATTATTCATTTCTTTGTGTATATCATTTGGGGCTGGCCTCATCAATTCATGGGGAACTTTAACTTTTAATGACATAGATCATGTGAGCATCATGAAATCCAGTGTCACCCTTACACCAAAAAGAGGTGGAATTACCGTCCAAAGCGACCAAAAACATTCTATCGTACATGGGAATTGAACCCCGCCAGATCCCCATATTGGGAGTATAGATTCAAAGACTAGGAGATATAAACAGACCCATACCTGACATGCAGGACAGTCTCATGTCATGAGAGTTCGTGAACCTCCATCCTTCTCAAAAGAAGGCATCACTACTCATATCTAATCTATCGGTGATCAATATAAAGTTCCATTACATTCAAAACATACATCATGGAAGTAAAATTCTAGTATTAGGATATCATAGTTCAATAGATGATTTCTCGTCTCATCATTAGTATTCAATGTGTTAATCTCAATACTTTCATTAGAGTTTTCATAGAGACTGGTCCCTTCATATACATTACACTCTCATAAATAAGTACGTTTTTGTAATTTTTACTTAAGCTTATTTGATATTGCTCTCATCTTTTACAGTAGACTTATATCATGTTGTCACCATAATCATTAGTATTAGCAAGTTTTCTATTCATAATTTCTCACTCCTTTTACTTGAATGTTCATTTCATCATATGCCAATGCACTTAGCCATTTAGTGTGTTTCACACTCTTACACAAGTGTTCTAAGGTTTCATCATTTTATTATTCATATCATCATTTCATATGATACATCTTAGGTTCACTTACTTCTAACGTATGCTAGACTTATGAGTCTATTTATAAAATCCATGATGCTTCTATTATAATTTGTTTAAGTGCATAATATCTTCCTAAGATTATGTAGTACAAGAATTATGCATCTTCAATGTATGCCAAGATCTCGATCCGACCGATATACGTAGCATTATGTTAAACATTTATTCATGTATGACTTATGTGTTAATACAAAAGTTTGGGCAAGGGAACCCGATTTAGAATCCCTTGGACAATACATACATTTTTCCTTTATTTTATTTTGGACCACACGGTTGGGGACCCAAGATCGAGCCCTAACACCTTCGTTTCCTTTTAAGTTTTTCCTTTGAAATTTATTCTCTTTGGACGAGGGATTGTGGGATCGAACCCCACAACCCCTTTTTATTTTAATTTCTTTTCCTTGACTTTTACGAACCATGAGGGTGGGGATCTACACGCACAACCTCACTTTAATTTCTTTTGATTCTCGTTTTCCGCCTAGAGTTCATGGGTTCGATTCACATACCTCACATTTCTTTTCTTTTAATTTTTTTTCTTAAGCATGACTGAGAGGTAGTGGATTCGATTCCCCCTCCTCTCATTTCTTATTTTCATACATTCTATTCCTGCTAGAAGTACCCAAGTTCAAATCCCTTTAACCCCATTTCTTCATTTATATTTTATAGAGTTTTTCACGGGTGAGGTCTCGGGTTCGATCCCTAATTACCTCACATAATTTACACTCATTTAAAGTTTAAGATTTGTTAATCCATGTATAACCAAAAACAATCTTACAAGTTGCTGAAATTGTCACGTATTGAGCTCATTTTAAACAATATTCATACGTAAATTCATAGGGTAATTCGTTGATAATTTAATACATTTTTAGGTGCATTTTCATGGATTCATTTAGCCAAGAGATTAGTACTCAAATAAGTCACATTTCCACTTATATGAACATCACGATTTGCATTAACATTTTTAAATGAAATACAAAGAACTAACATGCAATTTCATGTCCTGAACAGTGACCAATAGCCACGACAAAAAACCCAACACACGTAGTTATGTTTTCGAAAAAAATAACATGTCACTTAATTGCAAACATACATATAAACACATAATAATCAGGAAAACACGTTTCATCCCTATTTTTCTACCAGCAAACATAACCAACCTATGATTCAATAGAAGCTAGTGACAGGGACATGCAGCGTGGAACAACCCTTGTTTCAGAGTAGATTTGTCTGAACCTTAAGGGTCTCATGGGAAAGGAACCAAGATAGAAGAGAATCCATACCATTTTGACGTTCAAACCTCGACTTTCTGCCCAAAGAAATCCTCATAACACACCTCTAAAACTAAAAGTTAAACACCAATTCGTCACACAACCTTCTCTTTGACTACATGATTAGTTTTGTTGTTTGTTTTTATGTTTCGTGGTGAGTTCTTCAAGTGTAAAGAACTTGGTTTATGTTTCTCTTCTTTAATTAATATTGGAAGAGAGAACATGAAAGAGAAGAGAGAATGATCGTGAATGTTGTGGAGATAAACGTGAGAGTGTGAGAGTTTTATTAGGTTTAGGAGTCTAGTTTAGAACTTGGTCAAATAAGGTTTTATTAAAAGATAAAAGATCTAATTTCCCCCTTTTTTTAAAATAAGCTAATAAATAATAAATAATAATTAAGTACATATTATTATCAATTTAAATTTTAAACAATTTAATTCATTGCTTCCATCTAGGTTCAAACCCGGCTGGAGCAAGACTTAACTTTAAGAGCCAATTTTTGGCCCTCTCTCCCCGGGTGGAGCAAGACTTCACTCTAAGAGCCAATTTTTGGCCCTCTCTCCCCGGGTGGAGCAAGACTTCAAACCCGTATGCTAGAAAAAGACCATTTTACCCTTAGACCCTCCAAACTTAATATTTTCCCTGTTTATGTACGGAAAAGACTTATCCGAGTAAATCTTCATATTCGGGATCCCTACATGGCTTGACCCAACATTTCCTACCTTAAATAACTCCACAAGTTAGTTGTGTTGATTATCATAAGGGTTTAGAGGTCTGGTTTTACGCGCATCTATCCCTGTAAAATCGGTCTAATCATACGCAATCTTGAAACATTAAGAATTATTTAGCACAACAATTTTTAGGGTTCTTACATTACCCCCTCCCCTTAGGATCATTTGTCCCCGAATGACACTAGTAAATATTTTGCGTAATGCCAGTCAAATTATAACATAATTACTACACACAATCAAGCAATAGCAACAAACAACGGAGAGATAAGGATAATTAGACTTAAGAGTAGGAAGTCCTACCTCAAGAGCTTAGAAGATGGGGGTAGCGGGATGTCATATTTGTGTCGGCCTCCCATGTACAACCCTCAACAAGATGATTCATCCAAAATACCATGACTATGATAATCTCTTTCTTCCTGAGCCGCTTGACTTGTCTATCTAAAATCTCAACTAGTACCTTCTCATAGGACAAATTTCTTCAACCCCCAAACCTTCAACAGGTAGAATCTATGGAGCATCACATAGGTACTTCTTTAACATAGAGACATGAAAGACTAGATGAACAAAAGCTAGTTCCTCGGGCAATGCCAACTCATACGCCACCTCTCACACAAGCTGTAGGATTTCATATGGCCCAACATACCTCGGATTCAACTTTTCTTTCCTTCAAAACCTCATAACCCCCTTCATAGGTGATATATTCACATAGACCTGATCACCAACATAAAACTCTAAGAGTTATTTTTTATTGTCTACATAAGACTTCTACTTACTATAAGTAGTAGCCAACATTTCCCTGATCACCCTGACCTTACCTAAGGCCTCATGAATGATCTCTGGACCCAAAATGGATGACTATCCATCCTTGAACAACCCAACTAGAGACCTACACCTCCTACCATACATTGCCTCAAACGGTGCCATCCCATTGCTGGGTTGTAGCTATTATTATACGATAACTATATCAAACGTAGTTGATCGTCCCAACTACCATTAAAATCAATCACCCACGCCCTCAACATGTCATTAAATCTCAAAATTGTGCGCTCTGCCTGCCTATCAGTATGAGGATGAAAGGCCTTACTATGCTTCACCTGTGTGCCTAAGCTTTTCTAGAAAGATCTCAAGAAATTAGAAGTGCACTAAGCTCCTCTATCTGAAATAATAGACAAAGGAATCCCATGGCATCTCACAATTTCATCAATGTAGAGTTTCGCATAATCCTCGACTCTGTAAGTAGACTTCACAGGTATAAAGTGGGCAGACTTATTCATCCTTTTCACTATAACCCATATGGAGTCATGTTGTCTTCTAGTCTTAGAAAGTCCAACCACAAAGTCCATATTAATGGCCTTCCATTTCCAAGTCAAAACCATAATAATCTGAGTAAGACCGCTAGGCTTAAGATGTTCTGCCTTAACCTGTTGACAATTAGGACATTTGGCCATATAATTTGCAATGTCCTTCTTTATTCCATCCCCCACATAGATTTTTGTAAGATTATGATACATCTTTGTGGAACCTAGATGTATGGATTATCTGGAACCATAGGTTTCTGCAATGATCCTAGTGTGCAAACCATCCACATCTAGTACACACATCCTTTCCTAATACCTAAGTATGTCGTCATCTACCAAATCAAAAAACTTATTCATCTTTGCCAACACTGAGTCCTTCGGCTCTATCAACATCTGATCAAGATGCTTACCCTCCATGACTTCAGCTACTAAGGATGATTGAGAAATAGAATGAACTGAAATACCCTCACTAAAAGAGTTAACTAACCGCACACCTAGTATGGCAAGTCTATGTATATGTTTCACCAACTCCTTCTTCTCATCCTCAATGTGGGATGTACTTCCCATTCTCATCCTACTCAAATCATAAAATACAACATTAGTTTTACCTTGATGGTAGTGGACATTCATGTCATAGTCCTTCAAAAGCTCCAACCATCTCTACTGACGTAGATTTAACTCTCTCTATGTGAACACATACTAGAGAATCTTGTGGCCTGTGAAAACATCCACATTCACCCCATACAAGTAGTGCCTCTGTAACTTCAGTGTAAATACCACACCTACCAACTCTAAGTCATGAGTGAGATAATTCTTTTCATTGACCTTGATCTCCCTGGATTCATAAGTTATCACCTTACCACCCTGCATAAGAACACAACCCAAACCAACACTAGATTCATCATAATACACAGTGTAATTCTAATCATACATAGGAAAAGTAAACACGGGGGCTGAAGTGAGTCTATCCTTGAGCTCCTGGAAACTCTTCTCACAAACCTTTCTCCATTCAAACCTGGACTTCTTGTTAGTTAAAGTTGTCAGTGAGGTAGCAATGGAAGAAAAACCCTCCACGAAGACTATCCCAAGAAGCTAGGAATATCTGTGGGACTAAGAGGTTTTTGTCAGTTCTTAATAGCTTCAGTCTTCTTAGGATCTGGTCTACACCGTTATCGGACAGAACAGGACCCAGGAAGGTCACTAATCTAAGCAAGACTTCACACCTGAATTTGGCATAAAACATGTGTTGTCTAAGTATTTGTAAGGTTAGTCTTAAAGGTTGTTCATTCTCTTCCTTGATCTTAGAGAAGATGGTAATGTCATCAATGAATAATATGATGAAGGAGTTAAGGTATTAACAGAAGACCCTGTTCATGAGATCAATAAATGTAGTAGGTGCATTCGTGATATCAAATGACATAACTGGTAACTAATAATGACCATAACAGGTACGGAAGGTTTTCTTTGGGATATCTCTATTCCTAACCTAAGTTGATGGTACCCCGAACGAAGATTAGTCTTTGAGAAGAAACTAGACCCTTGGAGTTGGTAAAACAAGTCATCTATTCAGGGAAGTGGATAATTATTCTTGATAGTGACTTTGTTGAGCTGTCGATAATCGATATATATTCTAAGGTTTCCATCTTTCTTTTTCACAAGCCACACAGTTTCTCTTAACCATGGGATCGGAATCCCTATCATAGTGACCCTTGAATGAACTTGACTCCCCTTGGTGGGAGATTCCCTGTATAAAACTAGGCTTCTCTCTGGTTTCGGTTCTAATCTTCATTGAAAAATTCTCCTCAGCTTGCCTTGACCAGTTCCCTGCCCTAGAGTGCTTTCTCTTTCTCCTTTTTTTTTCTCTTTTTTTTTCCCACTTGATGGACATGTACAATAAGCCTACAAAGGTCCATGTTATGATGAATCATACCTGCCCTACCCTCCTTCTCGAGATCCTCAATAATCTTAGATCCACTGTAAATGAGAGGATTCATCCTCGTGAAGTCCCTTAACATGTTATCCATGGTGCTGGATGGTTGGTTTATCCTGAAACACCTTGTTCCTCCACCTGGGATGTCATAACCGGAGCTTGTAAATGATGGCTTGAGCCATCAGTACCCATGTTTTGCTTACTTCCCCATCGATCAACTCAGTTGGGTTAACATGCAACTCCATTACAATAGTTGGGACCTGGGGAGGACTTTGATTTACCGCAGCAGCTTTTCCTCAAATCTCTCCGCCTGCATTTCTCCTCGTACTCATCTTTCTAAATCTAAAGATTTGATGTTAGAAACGCTCTTAACACCAACAAATCAGACATTTGAAAGGCATGAGAAGATAAGAATAAGGGAATTTTCCTACGCATCATGCAATCTCTAATCTAGGATAGTGGTGCATTTCACTACCATGACATAGAAACTAGTCAATGTAGTTGATGTTAACTTATTATCCTCGGAATTTAACCTAGTATTCTGATACTAACTTTGTCACGACAAAAATCTAAACCTCAGATGATACCGGCATCGTTGATCTCTAAAAGGTCGTAGACAAGCCTACATACGTCATTCTTATGTTATATAAGTTAATTTTAGCGGAAAATTTGAACTTTTGTTTACTTATTTGATGATAAACATTTTAAAATTAACATTATAGAGTTGACAAATCAACGATCTAATATAGAGATAATCAAATGAAAGAAATAGTTCATAATTGCATTAAACGTATTCTTACCAAAAAGGCACCAATACAAAGTCTGAAATTAAAGTTGAAAGAAGTAGTACTGGAACATGCTCCACTAGTTATTTCCTACATATAAGTTCGATAATAACGGTAGAAATTGTCAAAAGAATGAGGGCCTACCAAGTTCGGATTAAAGCTCCTCATTTGGATAGCTGCAATGTCAACATTTAAATTTTTCCGTCAACCTGTGCCTGCACCTAAAATTGTAGAATTGTATGGGATAAGTACACACTTGTACTATTTATGGGTATATGAAAGACGACAACCAAGGACATGCATGAGAAAGAACAGTTCTTTTCTGACAACATGATTTATGGAAAGTCAAGTTCGTAGACTTGCCAATTTTAGAGTAGGAAAGTTTGTGAAATTGCCAAATTAAGATAAGGAAACTCAGTGGACTTGCAAAATATTATTAGGAAAGTTATGCCATGAGAGTAATATTCATCATCATACGTATCATATTGCACACATCACATAATGTCTTAAACATATCACATATCGTTTTGCATATAGCACATATTCATATGATTCTTTCATATTCCACGGGACCGTGGAATCATTGACTTGACATTAATACTTCCAAAAATGAGGGCTGAACATATGGGACCTCAACTAGGCAGCTGTTTACCACACACAAATTATGCTTCATTAATTCATACTTAATTCACTTAATTTCGTTCATAGCTATACAAAGAATCTAGTTTAATAATTTCATTGGGTTTGCTTGCAACTGTCAAGGAAATGACTAGTTCATTACTTATTGTCTAGCTCCCTCTGATTATCATATCCCTAACACCTTTGATCATCATTTCTTTGTTGTACATCATTTTGAGATGGCCTCATTCATTTATGGGGAACTTTAACTTAAATCGGCATAGATCATTTGAGCATCATGAAGTCCAGTGTCTCCTCCACACCAAAAGGAGGTAGAATCACCGGCCAAAGTGACCCCAATCCATCTAGCGTACATGGAAATTGAACCCCGCAAATCCTTATATTGACATTATAGGTTCAAAGACTAGGATATATAAGGAGACCCATACCACGCATGCCGGACAGTTTTATCTCATAAGTGTTACCTGAACCTTCGCCCTTCATGAAAGAAGGAATCAACGTTCATAGTAGCTCTCTCGTGATTAGTATAAAGTTCCCATACATTCATCTCATACGTTTAGGGAAGCGCTTCTAGTATGATGAATCGTAAGATTCAATAGATGATTTATTATCTAATCATTATGTTAGGTTTTAGGTTTGTTAATCTCAATACTTTCATTAGAGTGTTCATAGAGATTGGTCCCTTCATTAATTTTACACTCTCATAGGTGTGTACGTTTTGGAAAAATTTACATATGATCTTTGAGATTGCTCTCATATTTTACATAGAGTCATATCATGTTGTAACCACAATCATTCGTATATAGAACATTTGCTTTTCGTAATTACTCACCCCTTTGTACATGAATGTTCAACCCCTTTGAACATGAATGTTCATTTCATAATATGCCAATGCACTTGGCCATTTAGTGTGTTTTACAATCTTACCTAACCCTTATAGGGTTTCATCATTTCATTGTTCATATCATCATTTCATTATATACATCTTAGGTACACTTACTTCTAACGTATGCTAGACTTATGAGTCTACACATAAAAGCCATGAGGCTTCAACCATAATTGTGTAGGTGAATGATATATTCCTAAGTTTATGTAGTACAAGATATATGCATCTTATATGTACGCCAAAATCTTATTCCGATCTATTTATGCATCATTATGTTGAAAATTTGTTCACGTATGACATATTTGTCAATACAGATGTTTGGGCAAGGGAACCTAGTTTTTAATCCACTGGACAAAACTTATATTTTTCCTTTATTTTATTTTGGTCGACACGGTTTGGGGACAAAAGATCGTGTCCCAACACCTTTATTTCCTTTTAATTTCTCTCCTTTGAAATTTCTGTTCTTTGGCCGAGGGGTTGTGGGATAGAACTCTCACAACACCTTTTTATTTTAATTTCCTTTTCCTTGACTTTTTGAATTAACCATTAGGGTGTGGGATACAACCCCTACAACCTCACTTTATTTTCTTTTAATTTTCCTTTTCCTCCTAGAGGTCGTGGGTTGAATTCCCACGCCTCACATTTCATTTGTTTTCATTTATTTTCTTAAGCTTGACAGAGAAGGTATGAGGTTCAAACCCTCCTACTCTATTTCTTATTTTCATACATTATTTTTTCGACCCATGAATACCAAGTCAAATCCCCTAACCCCATTTCGTCATTAAATTTATAGAGTGTTTTCACGGGTGACGGTCTCGGAGTTAGATCCTAATGAACTTAACCTATTTACAATAATTTAAAATTTCAATTTGTTTCATCCATGTTTAAGCACGAAAACAATCTACAAGTTTGCTGGAATTTTATCAGTTTTCCAGCTCTTTGCAACAAAACATTTTTACATAAATTCATAGGGTAATTCCCAGATTATTTAATTCATTCGTAGGTACATTTTCATTGATTCGTTTATCCAAGAGAGTATCACACAAACCAGCCACATTTCAACTAATATGAACATCACGAATTACATAAACATTTGTACAGGAAATACCTATGAACTAACATGCCTTTCATTCCTTAACTATTACCTATAGCCACAAACATCCACACACAAACAAACCGTAAGTTATTTTTGGAAGAAAACAGAACATAAGTCACATTATTCCCGAACATACATATACACCATAATTAATCAAGAAAATGTTTTCACCCCCTTTTTTACGTGAATGTTTAATTTATCATATGCCAATAACTTGCCATATAGTGTGGTTCACTCTTACTTATCCATTCAGAGTTTCATTCATTTCATTGTTCATATCATCATTTCATTATATACATCTTAGGTGCACTTACTTCTAACATATACTAAACTTATGAGTCTATTCATACAACCAATGAGGATTAAATCACAAATTGTTTAAGTGAATGATATCTTCCTAAGATTATATAGTACAAGACTTATGCATCTTGTATGAATGCCATGATCTGATTCCGATCTATGTAGGCAGCATTATGTTGGAAATTTATTCACGTATGACTTATTAGTTAATACGGACGTTTGGGCAAGGGATCCCAGTTTTGAATCCCTTGGACAAAACTTAAATTTTTCCTTTATTTTATTTTGGTCCATACAGTTTGGGGACCCGAGATCGAGCCCCAACACCTTTATTAACTTTTAATTTTTTTCTTTGAAATTTCTTTTCTTTGGCCGAAGGGTTATGAAATCGAACCCCCACAACCTCTTTTTATTTTAATTTCTTTTTCCTTCAATATTTTAGTTAACCATGAGGGTGTGGGATCCAACCCATACAACCTCACTTTATTTTCTTTTAATTCTCCTTTTTCTCCTAGAGGTCGCAAGTTCGATTCCCACACATCACATTTATTTTATTTTCATTAAATTTCTTAATCTTGACCGAGAGATTGTGGGTTCGAATACTCCTCCACTCATTACTTATTTTCACACATTAGTTTATACATAGGAGTACCCAAGTTTAAATCCTCTTAACCTTTTTTCTTCATTAATGTTTAATAGTTTTTTTCAAGGGTGAGGTCTCGGGTTCGATCCCTAATGACCTCACCTAATTTACACTCATTTAAAATTTCATACTTGTTCATCCATGTTTTGCCGAATCAAATCTTACAAGATGCTGGAATTTTATCATGTCCTCAGCGCACTTTCAACAAAATTAATACATAATTTTTTAGGGTAATTCACAGATTATTTAATACATTCTCAGGTGCATTTTCATGGATTCGTTTAGCCAAGAGATTATCACTCAAATCAGCCACATTTAAACTCATATGAACATCATGTTTTATATAAACATTTGTACATGAAATATAATGATCTAACATGCATTTCAATTCTTGAACTAGGCGCAAAAGCCACGATATCACACCCAATAGACGTAGTTACATTTTTGAAAAATATTCACATAAGTCACATAATTCCTAACATACATATAAACACATAATCATCACAAAAACATGTTTCATCCCTTGCTTTCTACCAGCAAACAGAACAAACCTATGATTCAATGGTAGCTAGTGAAAGGGACATGTTACAGGGAACAACCCTAGTTCTCGGAGTAGATCCGTCTGACCTTAGGGGTCTCTTGGAAAAGGAACCAAGATAGATTATAACCTATACCTTTTTGACGTTAAAACCTCAAATTTATGCCCAATGAACTCCTCCAAACACACGTCTAACACCGAAAGTTAAACACCAACTCGACAGAAAACCTTCTCTTTGCGTACGTTATTGATTTCATTTTTTGTTTTTATCTTTCGTGGTGAGTTCTTCAAGTAGGAAGAACTTGGTTTATCTTTTTGTTTTTGAAATTATATTGTCAGAAATAACTTGAATTAGAAGAGAGAATGATCGTGAATGTTGAGGAGATAAATGTGAGAGAATGAGAGTTTTATTAGGCATAGACTATAAGTTTGAACTTCGTCCAATTAAGGTTTTATTAACTGATTTAAAAAATATGATCCCCCCCCCCCTTTTTAAATCAGGATAATAAATAATAAATATTAATTAATTTCATTAATTACCAGTATAATTAAAAACAATTTAATTCATTATTTTTTCCCCCCCCCACTAGGTTCGAAACCCACGTGGAGCATGACTTCACTCTAAGAGCTAATTTTCGGCCCTCTCTCCCTAAAATAGCCCTCTAACTTATTAATTAAATAATTAATATATATTTAGGGTAATTACGATACCACCATTAGCCTAGAAAAAAACCATTTTATCCCTAGACCCTCCAAACTTAAGATTTCCCTTTTTTAGTCCGATAAAGACTCATCGAATGAGTAAATTTTTATATTCGGGAGCCCTACATGGATGGACCAACCTATCCCAGTTCAACTAACTCCCAAAGTTAGTTTGCTTGTCTTTCAAAAGAGTTCATCGGTCTGGTTCTTCGCGCATCAATTTGTATGAACCCGGTCTAATTGTAGGCATTCTAGACACATTTAGGGTTTTTTAAATTTTTGCTACATATTTAAATGACGAAAAGGTACAAGTGGTTTTCAAAGTATTCAAAGGCTTAAAAAAGCTATTGGCTGGACTATTGCTGATATAGTTTGAATCCCTCCAGGCATTTGCATACACAATATTCAGCTTGAAGAAGAGTGCACACCCAACGTTAAGCACCAAAGGAGGTTGAATCCACTAAGCAAGAGGTAGTAAAAAATAAATAATCAAATGGTTAGATGTTGGGGTGATTTACCCTATTTCAGACATCCACTTGGTCAGCCTAGTACAATATGTGCAAAGAAAGGGAGTCATAACTGTAGTAGCAAATGTGAAGAATGAACTAGTTCCATAAAGTCCCGTGACTAGGAGGCGAGTATGCATGGACTACACGAATATAAACATTTGGAACTTACTACACCATTTCCCTATGCATTTTATGGACCAAATGATAGACATGTTAGCAGGTAAAGGGTTGTATTGTTTCTTAGATGGATACTCTTGTTACAATAAGATATCCATTGAACCTGATGATCAGGAAAAGACCACATTTACATGTCCTTATAATACATACTTTTACGTTCAAATGCATTTCGTTTGCATTATGTGCACCGGCCACTTTTCAAAGATGCATGTTGTCCATTTTTCAGACATGGTAGAAGACAATTTGGAATTATTTATAGACAATTTTTTTGTTGTAGGTTATACTTTTGATGACTATTTCTTAAATCTTAGGAGGGCATTAAGAGATGTGAGGAAGCCAATTTGGTGCTGAACCGGGAAAAATTCCACTTGATGGTTAATGAGGGCATAATAATTTGTCAGAAAATGTCACAAAAAAAAATTATGATATCAAGGAAATAATTGAGGTGATCAAAAAATTTCCTCCGCCTATTTGTGTGAATGGAGTTCGAAGCTTCGTAGGACATGCTGAATTTTATAGGCATTTTATGAAGGACTTCTCTAAGGTTTCACACCCCATGTGTAAGATGTTGGATAAAGAGGTGAAGTTCGTCTTTGATGATGCCTATCTAAAATCCTTCCTAAGCCTCAAAGAGAAACTGATCTCACCAACTTTGATCATTGGCCCAAACTAGGCAGAACTATTTAAAGTGACGTGTGATTCTACTGGCACTACAATAGGTGTTATATTGGGTTAGAAGCTCAAAACGATGTTCCTTCCAATTTACTATGCTAGTAAGTCCCTATATGGGGCATAACAATACTACACAGTCACTGAATATGAACTGTTTGATGAAGTATATGCAGTTGAGAAATTCAGAGCTTATTAACTAGACAACATATTAATACTTCACACAGATCATGTAGCAGTGAAATGCCACATGGATAAGAAGCATGCAAAAACTAGAATAATCTGATGGGTGTTACTACTTCAAGAATTTGACTTTCAAGTAAAATATAGAAGAAACTTTGAAATCGGGTAGAAAAACAACATTTAAAGATTGAAAACTACACAGAAGGAAAACAGTGAGCCAGAAGTAGATGATGCATTCCCAGATTAGCAGGTGTTTGCTGCTACTCTTAATATCATTCCATAGTTTTCTGGTTTTGGAAATTTTTTAGTCAATGATTTGATACTAGAGGGGATTACTTATAAGCAAAAGAAAAATTTCTTACATGATGTGGGTAAGTATTTTTGGGATGAGCCTTATTTGTACAAAATGTGTGCGGATAACCTCATCGGGAATGTAATCCTCAAGATGAAATGTTACCAATTCTTGAGGGTTGTTAGGTCTCTCCTGTAGGAGGGCACTACGGTGGAGCTCTAACAACACATATAATTCTCCAATGTATGTATTATCGGCCATGTATTCACCAGGAGACACCTGAATTGGTAAGAAATTGTGATATTTTCCAAAGGCAGGGAGCCAAATAAAGATGTCATGAGTTTACTATGACACCAATTTTAGAGGTTGAGCTTTTTGATATGTGGGGTATCAATTTTATGGGCCCCTGGGTGAGTTCCTTTGAAAAAGAGTATATCTAAGTAGTAGTTTACTATGTATCCAAATAAGTAGAAGCTGTAGAATTACTTGAAAATGATTGAAAGAGTGGGAACATTCTTAGAGAAGAATATTTTTTCAAGATTTGGGATACCTATAACTATAATTAGTGATGGTGGTTCTCATTTTTGTAACAGATTATTGAACACTCTCCTGACAAAGTATGGGGTGAAACATCATAAGGTTGCTACAACATATCACGCACAAACTAGAGGTCTAGTGGAAGTGTCAAATAGAGAGATAAAGGCCAGTTTGGCTAAATCGATAAATACTAACCGGACAGACTGGGAAAGAATGTTAGATGATGCATTGTAGGCGTACAAGATAGCCTTTAAAACACATATTGGTATGTCTCCATACAAGCTTGTGTTTGTAAAAACATGTCACTTGCCTGTTGAACTGCACTATAACGAACTCTGTGCGTTGAAGAAGCTAATTCTCGAATCGAATGAGATAATAAATTTAAAGATAGATCAGATAAATGAGATGAATGAGTTTCATCTGAGAGCATATGAGATACCAATATTGTATAAGTATAGGATGAAGAAGTATCATGATAAATACATTAAGAAACAATGTTTCTCTCCTGGAAACTTGGTGTTGTTGCTTAATTCTATATTGCAATTATTCCTAGGAAAATTAAGATCCAAATGGTGTGGTTGTTTTAAGGTCACTCAAATATTTCAATAGGGAGCGGCTTAATTGTAAAATGATTAAGGATAAGGGTTCAAAGCTAATATTAAACGAATCAACGCATATATAGGTGCCGCGGAAGAAATCAAGGTAGTGGAAGAACAAATACTTGATTAAGTCTATGTAATCAGAAAACATTGGTTGTGCCGCGATGTTGAATTGGGCGTTGCTTGTGAGGCAACCAAAGATGTCTTAAATTAGGAATTGTAGTATTTCTTTTATTGTGCTAGTATAGTGTGACATGTGTAGGAATACATAGTATGAAAATGCAAAAGAGCTGGTTAAGGTTTTATCTGACGGAAAACTTCATGAACCGCAACTGACTCTACGGGTAACTTCACGGTCTGTCTATGAGAAGATCATCTAATAGAGGCTACAGGAGAAAAACATAACAAAAAGTTTATGGTTCATAGTAACGTACGAACATTGTTACCTACCGAGAAGTTGAGGAGAAACTTAACAAGAATAAAGTGTTATATACGGGCCATCTCATGACTCGTACATTGGAAAATATTATTTATGTCTACTACATCATGTATTTTTAAATTTTTTTATTCTTTCCTACTTTGTCATCCTCTGTGTCTGTATGAACGTCTAACCCATCGTCCATACAAATGATTGCCATTACAAACAGTAGTACTCTTTAAGCCCTCCAAGTAAGTACAATGTTCTTTGTCAATCTATGCTATTTTGATTTTCTCTTATTCAAAAATGAAGGTGGTTCTTGGTTGCATAGAGTAGTCTGGGGATGGGGAGGTGGGAGCTTGTGGCTTGTTTGCATGATTAGTTGGGATATGAGATTTATGTCGGTTTTTTAGTCATTTAGTGTAAAGAAATTTTATATCCATTGAAGAGTGTTCTTCTGTGACTCTTTGGTCACTATGACATTTACCTTAAACATGGGGATATGCATATTTGTAGTAGGAAAGATTATCTCTATAGATAAAACCTGGTTATGGGTGAACCACACTGAATTATACAATTCATAGTGTTTTTACGTATGGTGACCCTATCTATGAAAAACGTATGTAACACATACTGGGTGATTGAGTTCACGCTAAAGATTATGACATGTGGTTTATACACGAACCGTGACCTTGTTTCTAAAAATTCCTTGAGTTTTTTTATGTGGTTGATTAGTTCAGTTTTGATTTTTAACTGATTTCACGAACAAGGTTATGGCCAGTGAATTTCATTACGGACCGTGACCTTGTACGTGATAATTTCTTAGGTGTTTTATTTGTTTAGTCCTATCTGCTTTGATTTTACCTAGAGTTGACGAAGGACTTCAATGTTTGTGGTCAATTCCAAAGTCCGTGAAGGCATCCATTATAATTATATAAACTACAATTCTATTTGATTGATTATGTGAGCCATCGCGATGATAGATTGATTCATGTAATTTTAAGGCAAGGCGTCACGATGTTGTTAAACCACAAGGGAAGTAATAGTACCCGATAGTGTGTGAATAATTTGTACGCATGCAACCTTTTATGGTAGGATAGAAAATGAAAACCCGATCCTATTTTTGACCTAACGATAGATTGAAGAATGCCAAAAAAAGGACGCCCCCTACAACGTCTCAATCTAAGGGACACATGACCGCATATAAGGTTAGTAGTTCAAAGGTTCACTTGTCCAACACCACATTGTGATCTGGCCACTAGATCACAAGTTCAACGATGCATACTCCAAAACACTTACTCTTAGTCTTAAAAAAAGGGTAGTGCTTTTGGCATGTCTGCACCTGTCAGCAGTCCATCTAACTCTGCAACACAACACTGATGAGGATAACTCTGTGGGCATTTCTGAAGATAAAGGCAGTTCACAAAAGATCTCTCACACCTCCTCCCTGGTAACTGCTACAGAGCAGGAAAAAGGAGCCAAACGAGATCACCGGGAATAACTAATTGATTGCAACTAGACTATGTGGATGGTGACCCACTCAAAATAATTCTTCAACTGAGGAAACGTGACCAAGAATGGAAGTTTAATGAATTAGGCTATTTTGCTTGAATTTAGGGTAGTGAGCAGTGACATCAAGTCATTTCAAGATATTTATCATATGTATCAATTTCATAAAATCGAATGTATGGAAAATGCACCAGGTTATTGCTCTAATAACCTCACAAATGAGTTTTATACGTTATATGAAGCTACGCTGATGAACCTGACAACAATCAATGAATCATTAAAACGCGATCAATAAGATGTTGCTGCTACACTAGGGCCACTTGACTCAATCATAGTTCCTGGAAAGTCCATTCATATTTCATAAGGATCTATCAACAGAATGTTATATTGACCATATTGCAATAGCTCTATTATCAGTGGAACTCTTTCAAAAAAAGCACCATGACGTCACCAATGCGTCCAACATGAAAGATAAATTGTTTCGGGGAAGGGTGTTGTGGTGGATTCACATTTACGTTGATAAGGAAGTGTCAATATGGATAAGCACCACTCCGAATACGATTTATAAAATATAATTGACATTTCCCGCAAAAGTTTGGTGGGTTGTGGTCAAGACTAGATTGCGGCCTATGGAGAATGACAACACACTTTAAACATCCCTCGCCTCACTGGTATCATGCTTACTATGTAGTTAACCAATCAATATACGAAGAATAATCACTACTTAAATGTGATATATAGCTCTAAAGAGCACTTGAATTTCCTTACCTTGTCTGATAGGAAAATTACCGCAAGTAGAAGATTTCATTCCCAAACCGATTGATTAGTTGATCGATGCCATAAGGCATCGGGACTCATTCAGGGGTTAAAGATAAAATACATGGAAAATCACCTGTTTGGTGCTGAATATGCGGTAATAAGTCATCTGCCTATTGCCCTACCAGCAAATTTAGAGTTTCCACAAACTGAAAGTGTACCGGAGCAGGGTGACTCATCCAAACATCCCTAGAAACACCACAACAAAACAACCCTGCCCACAGTTCATGTACTTTTGCGTAATTCCCTGTCATTTTTCTTGAGAAGTAGATTGCAGATCAACGCATGATCAGGGATTAAGAAGATGAGATAATCCATTGAATGCCTCAAATGATCGAAACCAGAGAATCTACTTTAATAAAAGATATCGTTAGTAAATTGGGTACTTACAAAGTGACTAAATGGCACGGAGAATTAGCTACATGATCGAGTCCCAATTTTTAGTTAGTTGGAGAGTGATGAGTTGAAGGCCCAGTTAACAAACATGCGATCCATAATTGGTAATTTCGCCAAACAACCGGTGCAACCTCCTCCTTCTTCATTAAATGAGTCACTCATGCAGATGTTGAATCAGGAACCTCACGTACAATAACTTAAGGATGAGAACCTAAGTTGAGGTTAAGTATAACTTTAAAGAGTTCAAAAAGCATTTGAATTACAATTATTATATATAGATGAAAAAAAGAGGCGTGGCTAACGGGATGGAACAAAAAAAAACTATTTAATTAGAATTGAGTTTGTGACAACAAAACTTAGGAAACCATGGATTAGTCACTCACGAAATCCAGATCTCCTTTCACTTGAAACTAGCCTATGTTCCAACAAAATTAAAGTACTGAAGTGATCCTTTTCTAATTATCTTAAATATAGAGTGTAGAAAATGAGGGCAAGCCTATAGTAGTTGCTTTTAGTGCTAAGAAATCTTTTAGAGCGTGAGAGTAGTAATTAGTCCAAATAATTATACGCGAGTAACTTCTTTGTTATGAGTACATTGTGATAGCATTTGACAGGGTATTGAGGAAGATAATAACTCACAGACATAGGCATGATTGATTGTAAGTTATTAAATGTCATGTATATAGATCCTTACCAGTTATATTGAATTATTTGGGAAACAAAGGGTGTGGAAAATAGAAGTTGCATATTATCAAAGATTGGAAATAATTTTGCGATGGAAGGGAATAATAAAGCTCATCACTTAAGGACAAGTGATGGTTCTAAGTATAAGGTGATGATGCACGGGGATATCCGAGAAAGTTGCATGATTAAAAACAAGAAACTAATACTAGAATCAAGTGCACTTGGTATGACTTGATTTGTTTGTTGATGATATAAGAAGATTGATACAAAAAAGAGAATTAGTAACTCATGGACATTCTAATGGTTCGTGGCTCATTTCACAGACCATGTAAATGACCGTAAAGTATGATGACAAAAGAGAAATCCTAAAACATACTGTTGAGAAATTCAATTAAAGGTCACGAGAGAATTCGAAACAGTAAATCATCTTCACAGTCCATGGTTCAGTATGTGAACCTGATTCCAAAAGTACAGTGCGAAGTGTTCAAAGATGAGTAAATTCAAATAAAGATTACGGACGCTTTCACAGACCGTAATAACTTTATGGTCCATTCTTTTGTCTATCTTTAATATTACAGAGAGCTGTTAAAAGTATCCTTAATTGAGAAAGATGAAGTGCAGACTACGGAAGTCTTCACGGGCAGTGATAATGCTTATTGTCCGTGATCCTATTTGTTAATCAGATACAAGAGAGAAATGACAAGTTTCCATTATTGAGAAAATTTAAGAAAAGACCACAGACTTCTTCACGCACCGTGATAAGCTTGATGGTCGGTGATTTTATATATATACCATATTTAAGTTTAAAAATTTGTAGGCAATACAATAGACTACTGTATGAACCGTGAAACCATTCACAAGCCGTGATGGGTCCATTATGGAAAGCGAATATACAATCCTAATGACATTAGATATTTTTTCAAAAAAAGGATTTTTGGGTTTTATTACGGTTCATTTTGTTAACTATTTTTCTGGTATTGATGTTCAACTCAACCAGATCATTTCAAGTTACATACGTTTCCTCAAAGATGTTCTTGATATAAACAAAGAAATTATGTGAATCTTCACCAGCTTACGATACTGTGAACTGATGCAGATTCATCTTAAGAAACTTATCCTTGTTGCTGCTGATCAATCATTATCATTAAAAGGAGCTTGAGTTTGATTGTTTTGGTTGGTGACACTCTTAGCTAACATATCAATTTAATTACTTAATTTAGCATTGAAGAATTCATGATCTAGGATTCGGGGAGCTGCATTTTTATTCTTTGCATTCGCATTCCTGGCATTATCTCTATTAGGAGGCATGATATGAAACATAGAACATCGGTTCGAATGGAATTAGATTATTACTTATACACAATAAGAGTAAAAAAAAGTGACATTTTCCAAAAAATTCTTCAAAGCCTCCCTCTCATTTGACGTGGTGCAATTCATGCCAACGAAAAAAACTCTACTTAATGCTTCTTTTAAGACATCCTAGGACATTTAAACCTACTGTTTTGATACCAACTTTGTAACACCCCGAGTAACCCCTCAGACGCGGACACATGACATATGACAACAAGTAATCCTAATCTAACCTTGTTTGCATTATCATTAGCATATTATAGATGATAAAATTATGTGGAAGCTAAAAAAATTTTAAAATTAAAAGATAGGGAATAGCCATATACTTTAACATAGATAATTGAAATACTGATTAGATTTAATAAAACAATAGTAACAAAAACTAAGTTTAACATAACTATGTCTGGAAAGAGCCTATAGCAGACCAAAAATTATGGGACAGGCCCTAGCTAAGTCTAGAAAAAACATAAACTAAAGGACTAAAACTACTTAAAATTAACTCATGACTAGTGTTCTTGGAGAATGAGGACTCACTACGGATTCTGCTAAACAGGAGATCACGAATCGATCTAAGCGTAATCAGGATGTTGAGAGCCTAAACCTACATCACGTGAAGATGTAGCACACATATGCATATTATTTGAATGGTTTTGAGCATGTCAGATAGAGTAATGTTTAAATAATACATAACAGAGCAAGCAGAAAAGCAAGTATAATATTTTGAACATAATATACTGAATTCTGAGCTAACTAGATGCAATAAAAAAATTAATAATATGATGAGACTGAATAATAACTGAACTGAATATGGTCAATGCAATGGAGTCTCACTGAACTGTTGGAGCTACTAATAAATTATTATAAAAACCCATGGATAAATGTGGAGTCATATATATACGCCCCATCGAGAGGATCCAATATACCTCGCCAGAGGTATAGAGGCATGTTGGCGTGATCACTAAACTTTTACCCATAGAGGGGAATTAAAACTTATTTGGCTATTAGTTTTGGGACCGTTTGGGTAAGTTGAACCTTTGTCCAACTCGGTATTATGCTACTAAGAATTAGTTAAGTGATTAACATACAATGACATAATTTGTGTAAATACATGATAGCTAAAAATCAATATGCATATTGAGAATGCAATAATTAATCAAATAATAATGTATAACATGATAACTTAAATATTTAAACTAGTATTCTTAATTCATGAACATAAGAAATACATAGCTAGGGTTCTGAAATTCATGCAATAAACAAAGTAATAATATAATAATTTTATTTGTAGCATATAACTTACTAATTCAGGATAATGTGCTAAATTTCTAGAAACCCTAGGTCTAATAATGCTGAGGGAATTACGAATATGACTTAAAACTAGGTACCTAATGGGTGTAAGGTAACCACTAGTGAAATCCCACAAACCTAGTGATGAATTAGATGGAGAAATCTTTATATTACGGGGATTTAACTGATGGAATCTTAATGCATTTTTGAAAAAGGGTTCTTGTCCTTTTTATCTTCACTTGCTTCTAGTATTTAATGTTTGGATTTATGATTTCACTTAGGTAAGTTATTGTAATGTTTCTAGGTATAAATTGACTAATCTTATGATTTAAGGTTTAAACGACGTAGCTTAGGGGTAAAATGAATAAGGAGACCAAAAGACCACTTTAACAATTATTGTCAGAACAATCAATGGTCTAGATAGACAGAGCGTCGTTCAATCGACGGTCCGTCATTTGAATCTACTTGACATGCCTTCACCAAGAAAGGAATAACTTTTTACTCGAAGATAGGATTTTAGAGAACTTGGTGGTTGAGGAAATAAGATGCAATTATTTATCATATCGTAGGTCATAGGTATCCTAATTAATTTGTTGATAAAAGTTATGACAATTTGAAGTTGACCCAACATCAATTTACCCTAATTAACTTATAACTTTCAAATACGTTTTGTATGTATATCTATATAACGTATTAGTCAATCGTGGTTCGTGTAAGATGATGGGTAATATGGTCTTGATCCACAGACACAGACCACGAACTATGGTTTGACTTATGGACCGTTGATCTATCAGTGGGATGAGACTTAGCTGATTTTTTCTATTCTGTTTTGGAGGGATACAATGTTGAACCATGGATACATGGTACAGGCCGTAGATTAGACTACAATCTGAAGATGGTGACCGTATATTGCACTTGTAATTTTTCTTTAAATCCGATTTATGGTCTGTTTAGAAAACAGGGTGTTACACAATCTACCCCTGTATTTGAATACACCATCTCCCCCTTTCAAGAAAATCACTATTTTTTGATTGAGGATTGCACCATTCAGTTCAAGCAAGATTGAATCATTGTTTTGCTTCTCATTTAGCTCAACTAACAAAGAATATTTTGTCTTATTCTGAACTGTTAAACGACTCGTCTGATATGCTCGTAAGGCGTACTCCCAAGCGAGCAATCCTGTGAACATCCTTCACTAGTTCATTCCTTTCTTCCTCAATATTGGATGCACTACTCATAGAAAATCTGCTAAGATCATTGACTACTAAATTCACCTTTCCAGGATGGTAATGCACACTCATATCATTATCATTAAGGAACTCAACCCATATCCTTTTGAAAAGATTAAACCCACTCTAGGTGAACACATATTGAGGACTCTTACGGTCAGTCAACACATCTACATGAACACAATACAAGTATTGTCTCCATAACTTGAGTCCAAACACCATAGCTGCAAGCTCGTGCTTAAGTTGTCTAGATGCATAATCATAACCTTATCTCGTTTCATCAACACACAACCTAGTCGAACTCTGGATTCATCGCAATAGATCACATAACCATCTCAACTCTCTTGAAGAGTCAATATATAGGTCTTAGTCAATCTAGTTTTGAATCCATTTGGATCCCTTCTCTTGATACAATCTCACCAAAAAAAGAAACGAATTTCAACCAGAACTCTCATTTGCTAAACTTAGCAAATAACTGGCGATCCTTGAGAATCTGCATAATAACTCTAAAATGAATAGCATGTTCTTCTTCATTCCTATAGTAAATAGGGATATCATTAATATAGACGATAATGAACAAATCCAAGTACTGTTTTAAAAGATTGTTCATTAAATTCATGAAAGATTCAGGGGCATTAGTTAGTCGAATTGACATACCTAAAAATTCACAATTAGCATACTGTGTTCTAAAGGCTATTTTAAGAATGTCGCTATCTCTAAATCCGAGCTGATGCTAGCCCGATCTGAGGTATATCTTTGAAAAATTAGCAGCATGCAGAACTTGGTCATATAATCATCAATCTTGTGGATCGGATACTTATTTTTTATAATGACCTTTGTAAACTGTCTATAGACGATGCATATACTAAGAGACCATATTTCTTCTTTAGAAACAACACCGGTTCACCCCATGGTGATAAAATTTGTCTTCTGAAGCCGCTATATAGAATATCTTCCAAATAATTATTCGATTCCATAATCTCTACTTGAGACATTATGTAAGGGGTATTACAAATCGGCTGGGTATCTGGAAAGAGATTAATTCCAAAGTCGATTTACCTTTCGGGAGGGACTTATGTAAGATCTTCTAGATACACTTCTAAAAACATAATGACTACTTGAACTGACTCGAGAGTTGGGTTTTCGGAGTTAGAATTATTGACCCAAACAAGATCATTGAGATAAACTTTAGAGATCTTCCTTTTTTCCTTAAGGTAGGAAATGAAAAAACCCCAAGGCGCTAAGCTACTATCCTCCTCTCTAAAATTGGTTCGTCTTGAAACTAAAAACGAACAATCCAATTTCTACAATTGGCTGAGCATTACATGAATGTAACCAATCAATTCCTAGAGATACATTGAAATCTACCATTTCAAACACTACAATAATTGTTGACGTGATTTTCTTAGAGACTATGATTGGAGAATTTTTGTATACTCGTCTAGATATAACTAGGTCACCATATGGAGTATAGACTAAAAAAGTTGAAGAGATTTTTGGTACTAATGCTGAATTGGATTGGTATGTAAGAAGTTACAAAGGAGAGAGTAGCCCCATGATATAATAATGTATAAACCATACGATCAAAGACTCGTAACATAACTGTGACCACATAAGGATAACTTTAATGATCATAGGAAACCTAAAGAAAATACAACTTGTTCTGGCGCTGAATGCTAACTGTACCTGATGAGTTACCATACTGAGTTGGGCTACTTGCTCATGCTGCTTAAGTTGTTGACTGAGCCCTACCATTACAACCTCCTTGACAATGTCTAGAAGACAATCCCTCAACCAATGACAAAACTGACCGCATCGAAGACATCATTCCTTTCTTGTGATGCATTCGCCTTGATGGTTCTTACCATACTTTGGGTAAGTGGGGTAAGTTTTAATTCCTGAAACACTACCTTGAGACGTAGAACCTAGTGCCCTAACCTTCTGATAATACATGCTCTTAGAGGATAAAATACAAGATGTCAAAGGGAATAGGGATGAATATGTCTACTGACATTATGAACGATTTCGATCACCCGATTTTTTTTTGAATAGTCATCATTCCCACCCCTAGCATTCTTATTCTACTTCACATGTTCCCTAATATTATCACCCTAACCTGCCTAGCATGAGTCATAAGCCTAGAGATTTTTATGTCTCCCAATAACATAGAATCTTTACACTTTATTTTAACTTAATATGACACTCCTTCCAAGAACATATTCATTTGACTCCTAGAGTCAGCAACCATACGAGGATAATACCTGCAGTGTTTGTTAAACTTGAGTCCATACTCATGGATTGTCATGCTACTTGGCTTAAGATAATGAATTTCTTGGCCTTTGCTTCTCTAAACTCTGTTGGTGAAAGACTGTTTAAGAATGTCTCATTAAAGCAATCCCAATTATTAGGACTTGCATTTGTACCCCTTTTTTCCTTTCATTGAGTGTAGCATATACATGCAACATCTTTTAGATTGTATGGTTCAACCTCAACCTGATCATTCATAGTGACCTGAATAACCTAAAAGATGTTATTGATCACATCTAACAAATTTTGGGCATCCTTACTAGTGTCCCATCCTAAGAACTCGGGCGGATCAATCTTAACAAAGCCACAGAACGTAACTATTTTTGAACCACCATTAGTATTCGCAAGAGTTAAAAGCCACTGATAGTTCTTGTTGGTGACACTATAAAAAACATCTTAATGGCATTCCTAAGTTCAGCATTGAACACTTTCTGACAGAGGCCTAGAGAAGTTCATTTTGATTTCCTGGCATTCGCATTCCTAGAATTATCTCAATGAGGATGCATGATCTGAAACAAAAAAATATCGATTTAGAATGTAATTTGATCACAACTTACACATGATGAGAGTAACAAAAATTAAGGAATTTACCTAAAGAACTTTGTATACTCCTTGTCATTAGATATGGTGCACATACACACCCATGAAAAAGACTCCACCTAATTTGCTTTTCAGACATCCTAGATAACGTAAAACTAGTCATATTATACCATGTTTTTCACGCTCCGAACTACCCCTACGACTTCAACAAGGGACCTAGGATCACAAATGATCCCATGCTAACCCTGCTAGCATGATATGAGAATACTAAAGATAATAATGAACTGATGCAGAAGCTAAATAATAGTTATTATACAAAGATAGGGAATACTCACATATCATAGCTAAGATAAATGAAATAATGATGAGTTTAATACAAAGAAGACATTAACTTAATACCAAGCCGAATCTAACTATGTTTTAAAATAGCATATAACTTACTAGAATGCTAGGACAGGCCCTATCTACATATAGCTAAATTGAAACTAAATGACTAAAAATACTTAAACTAAACTAATTAATATTTTCCTCAGATAATAGGGACTACCACTGATTCTACTGAACATGAGATCGGGAACTGATATAAGCATGATATGAATGTTGAGAACCTGAACCTAAATCACAAGAAGATGCAACGTACGTATGTGTCAGTATTATAAAGGTATTAAGCATCTAGGATAGCATAAAGCTGAAATAAAATATATCTAAACAATGCAATATAACAGTAATATAATCTTATCATGATATAGTGAATGTTGATATAATTGAATGTAGTGACCAATTTATAACATGATGAAATTGAATACTGGATATAGTACTAAATAATCAATGTAATAGAATCTAACTGAAATGGGGGATCTACTAATAACCGATAATATAACCTTATGAGTTAAATATGGATTCAAATAGATATGCCCTATCAAGTAAACACAATATACCCTGCAAGAGGTATAAATGCATGTTGGCTTGATCACTATACTAATATCTGTAGAGGGGACTTAAAACCTACTTAGCCAGTAAATATGGGACTATTTAGGTATGGTGAATCCCAGTCCATATCATTATTATTCTACTCCAAATGATTAAGTAGTTAACGGATTATGAGTGAGTTTTTGTAAATACTTGATATCTAAAACTAAATGCAACTGAGAACGCAACAATTACTTGAATAATGATGCATCAATAACTGAGGCATGTATAAATGAATAACTAAAATATCTTACCTAGCATGGCTAAATAAATACCTAAATAAATATATAACTAGGGTTTTGGAATTCGTGCATTTATATAAATATTAACGTAATAATCTGATTTGGATTTTCTAACAACTAACAACTGAAAAATTAAAACATTAATGAAACCCTAAGTCTAGTCATTACATGGGAATCAAGAAATTTACTGAAAATTAGGGACCTAATGGGTTAAAGGAACCCACTAGTGAAATCCCACATACATGGTGATGAATTCCACAGAGAAATATTTTGATTTCCGCTGGTGCAGAAGGAACCTTACTATGTCCCTGACCTTTTTCTCCTGTCTTGCTTCTATTTTTATATGTTTCTATTAATGAGTTGACTTAGGTAAGTTTTAGTTGTGTCTAGGCTTAAACAAACTAAAATCTTATGATTTAGGGACAAAAAGATTTATCTTAGGGGTCCCACGAAATAGGAAAGGAACAAAAGTCCCGACAAAACTAATGTTAGAGTGATTGATGGATTGGACTTACGGGCCGTAGTTGAAGCTATTGTTCGTAGGTTGGGTCCATCGATCAAGATTGCTAGACATGTCTTCACTAAAATGAGAATAACATTTTACTCAGAGGTTGGATTTTAGCTAACTCTATGGCGTTGGAAAAAGGATTAAATTATCAATCCTATCATAGGTTGTACAATACCTAATTCCTTTTGTGCTAAGATTTATGACCATTTGAAGTTGAACCAACCAGTAATAACCCCCTAACTAATTGTTATCATTCACCCACAGTCAGACTTATGGTCCATAGGTCCATCTAAAGACCAAACTAGTTGATCATGGTTCATGTTAGAGTCTAGGGAATATATTTTTGATCCACGAACACATATCATAGGTTGTGGTATGACTTACGAACTGTAGGTTTTTCCATGGGTCGAAACACAGCAGATTTTCGATGCTTTGTTTCATGGAGGGATTTCAGTAGATAACTATGTACCTAAAACATCAGTCGTAGATTACACTATGGTCCAATAAATTGTGACTGTAGGTTACACCTTTAATTTTTTGAATCTTTGAGGACTAAGATAGCCTATGAAATGATTTAACATTCATAAGTGTAAATATAGCAGAAATTTAAAATTTTTGCCACAATTAATTTGAGGTATTACATAGAACCCTCTACATACAATAATATGTATACAATGGAGTATGATAGACACTTCAATAGGAGATTACTTAGTCTTTGACTTTTATTTGCACCTTCAGTAAAAAAATTCAAAATAGCATAATAGTGCGTTTCATCACATAACCATATCATAAGAGTGGTAAGAAACTGGGGTAAACCACAACAGTAAAGACAGAATGCCTCTACAATGGCTATTCAATGTTTTCAATCATAAATGGAAAAGAAAAGAAACATTAATAGTCAGTAAACTCAAAAAAAACTCCATATTCGCTATATAATTGAATCACCCCTAGAAAAAGTTGGGACAACCTACCCTATGTGGTGAATAATAAGAGATCCAAGGCTTCTTCAAGTAACTTCAAAAGCACTTCAAAAACCTGAATCTAAATGTTGGGGAAAAGGAAGAAATTGGTCTAGGACACCACTTGTACTAAGTATGTGAACATATGCACACATACTTTGAAATTATACTAAGAAAAAAGGACATTTGAAAAACACATGCAATTTACATTGAAAACACCTATGCATATTGAAAAAGGACCATACAACACAATAGTACATGTTCGTTAAGTCATAAGCATGTACATAACAAGACCAACAACACCAAGTCTAGTAAAGTCAACATGTATATACTATAATTTGATAACATAGTCAAGTAACTCTATCATCAAGTCATAATAGCAACAACAATGAGTAAGACTACATTTAAACATAACCAAAGAAAGACTATTACCCATGAACCCCTATCAAGTTAACATGTGTAATTACTAAACAAAGCCCCATAACCTTGTTCATTCAAGTAACCCAACAAGAATGATGACTAACATCCCACTTCACATAGAATAGCATTTAAGAGCACATATTATTTTATTTTAATCACATAAACCAACACATATTCATAAGTGACCAAATCAACATATAGTATCAACAATGTGCAAGATCTATCTGTAAATGTCATATAAAAAGTATAAGCATTTTCATACATAATAATATTCTCACCTAAGCTTCCTTAAGGGACAAAACGAGTGAAATTAGGGTAGAGTCTCATACCCTTACTAGAGAAGCACGCACCAGACACACCTTAGGTCACATTAGTTAGAGTTCATTCCTGTTGTATAATTTGACCTTTTGGGCACATTTAACTTACATCCACACATAGACCTAACTGAGCTAATATGGAAAACCAGTGTTTATGAAACCCTTACACCCGAAAAAAGGGGAGAACAATTGCAAAGTAGTACAAAATAATGAAATATTAAACTATCTGGATGTAGTAGCTCGTATTTTCCTATGGGGGCAAAAATAGTTCAAGAACTAGGAGATCTAGTTGGAAACCCTCTCATGCTACATGCATTGTAGTCTCCAATCTCTAAGAGTAGACTTAGTGATCCTACCTTCTCTTATGTTGGGAAGGAAATACGTCGGTGATAGGCTAGATTAAATTTTTGAAACTGTCTTTATGTCTTGACTGACACACCCTGTCACAGTCTCCACCTCCGGTCAAAGCATAACCTTATAGGCATGAGGGGCAGACTAGGGGTGTCTAACCAGCGCATCATAAGAGAGGAAATCCAAATTAGTATGCACTCAATGCTAATTTAAACATGCCTAAGGCCGTACGACTGGAGAGGGATAACATAATTCGGAAAAGTATAATCAAGAGAGAAGTGAACGAGAGAAAGTGGCCGAGGAAGGAAAAGGAGCATAGGTAGTATTCAGGAACGAGCTAGTAAAATCAAGTAGTGTAATCATCCATAACTCAATAAGAATTCATGAGTATTATTCTTCAGTACAAGTTATAAGTGAGGTTAGAACATTAACAATCTAATATCATGATAAAGCACATTGGTAAATCACTCACCATCCATATAATATTTAAATTTTAATCTAACATCTCATAAATCATAGTCAAGACATTTCAATTCAACATTAAACAACACTATCAATCCTAATACAAGGCATACTCCAATACAACATAATGGTTTAATCACAATTAACTACAATTTGAAGTAAAGGATAAGGATCACAACACTTACCAAGTCTCTTTCATTGTTCTTCATAAAGATCTTACCACAAACCCTAAATTTGACCGAATTTTGGGTTTACATAATCATAAGTCAATAAACAACATAATTACAACGCTAGAAGAATCATTACATCACATTTTAATACTAGGTAAAAGCTTAAGAAGAGAAACTTAGGCTCAATCAGTCTTTTCAGATTTTACCCTAGACGTCCATACGTGTCGTCCTCTTTGTTGATTAAGAATAGCCTGTTAGTTTATCATAATTACTTTTACAGGATAAAATTTAGCGGAATATTTATAACTTGTCTTTGCCTCACTGGAAGGTTTACATAAGAGATCTGACATACACATAACATAATATATAATATCGAGGGTACGTAGGACCCATCGATAAGAAGATTATAGCTTCCTTACTTTCCCTCTTTGCAACTAAATATATATATAAGAGATAAGATAGTCTTTTCAATGATTGTCTCACTATACCTTCTAAAACTATTAGCAATTTGGGGACATAAACACATAAATCAATGTAGTAAAGACATCCACATATAGGATTTATACAATCCATACTCAAATAAAAGGAGATATAATATATATCTTAGAACTAAAACAAAAACGTAAGCTCCATATTGGCATCGCCCTCGGAATATGAGGACGTACCCTACTCGGATGATCAAAAGATACAAGTTCTTCAAGTTGCCTTCCAAAAAACTTCAATGATTGAAACCTAAAATATTGTGGAAAATGAAGAAATGGGATTAGTACGCCGTTTGTACAAATTATGAGACCATATGCTCATATAATCTCAAATCATGCTAAAAAGTAAATTTTAATAAAACATGCTACTCTCTTTTTTGAAAATCCTTATGCATCATCAAGGCAAAGAAAATAACATACTTGTAAACAAAATTTAACCCGTAATCCAATATAACCCTATCATCAAGTATTTACATCACAAGCATGTATAGAGTTCATCATATCATAATAAAGCAAGACTACTACCCATAAATCCTCTTAATGACAACAAGTTGAATAACAAAACAAATCCCCATAAACTTACTCAATCAACTGACCCACCAGGAATCATGGCTAATATTCAAATTCACATAACATAACCTTTTAAGGATATACATCATTATCGCTTTAACAAATAGATCAATTAAATGTTCATTTGTTAAGGACCTGTTAGTGTTTTGAGCCAGCAGACTTTATTTAGGAAAAATTGGCTGATGAGTCGACGGAACCCACGAGGAAACCCTCATTGGCACGACGGACCGTAGAGGGTTCTGTCCCGTTCCAAACCACTTAGAATTGAAAATTTGGTACTGTGAAATCGACTCCTGAAACGTCACGATGAAAAAAGCAGGACGGCCGTCACAGGCGTGAGGGACCGTACAGGCAGCGACCGTCACAGACTCTGTGGTGAAAAATTGAGTCTCGACCCTTGCGACGGATAACAGGACGGACCTTGCAGGGACGACGGCCCGTCACGGGCTGCGTAATCCCAGGCGGGGTCGGAGTTTGATTAATTAATTTAAGGGGCGTTTTTGACTATTTCCTGCTTTAATTATAAGTAATTGGGTTAATGTTAATAAGTATACTTACTTGAAGGGGTTAAAGATGGTAACCTTAAGTTACTTAGTGATTATTAGTGCCATTTTTAAAACTAATTATATGATAATTAGGGTAAAGAAAAGAGGGTTTGACTAAGAAAAAGCAAAAAGAACAGCAAGAGAGAGAGAGGATCGAACGAAGAGAAAGACGGGTGTGAATCGAACGAGAAGAAGAGGCAAACACAAGGCTTGGGAAATTCTTGCGTGATCATAGTCTTCGGTGGTGGTAGGTTATGGTTTGTTACACATTGTAGTAGTAAACTCTTAATAGCGGAATGAATGTGTTGGGTAGTTTAATAGAGTCTTCTTTGCTGAATGCGTGTATGATTGATGTGATTTTAGATATATGATTGTGAGGAAACAAGATGATGAAGCTATTGAATCCCAAATTCTTGATTAAACTAATCCTTGTTAAAAGATGATGCCTTGGTATAAAAGAAGCATGATTTACTAATAGAATGAGATTAGTGGGGCGGGTAGTTGTCACGAATCCGACACGTAGATTAGGAGATCGGGAGGGTAACGTGCCGACACATAGAATTAGTGGGGACGGGGTGTGTCACGAACCGAACGTTAGAGGGTAGGTAGGGAGCGGATGTCACGTACCGAACCACATCTCAAATTAGTGGGACGGGTGTGTCAGAACCGGCACGTAATGTAGGGATAGGCGGTGTCACGTTACGACACATAGTAGAGTGGGATCGGACGTGAGTGAGGTCACGTACCGACACAAGAGAAAATAAAGATAATGCAATCTTGAAAGATGGATAAATATACTCAATCTAAGAAAATGTATTCCAAAACGGAGTATGGTATGGAGGTTGAGTTCCTCACAGATATGTTCGGTGATGCGAATAATGATGTTGCTTACTTGTTGCTTCACATGTTAAGAATATTAGTTGATTTTTATGATGTATTGGAATATTGCTTTTAGTTTGAGTGTGGCCGAGATATCTAATCGTACTGGTGTTGTACTGACCCCCTACTTTAGTTTTCTTCTTGTTATTTGGATGCCAGCAAACGTGCGTCGTCTTCAACTCAACCGCAATTCTAGCCAGATTAGTCACAGGATATCTCAGGGGAGCTAACGCTTCTAGCTTGGATGGATCTCCTTCCTCATGTCTGATGCCTTGAAGTTCCGGCATCGACGCTTTGTTATTTTAGCTTTTTAGAATCTCTTAGTTTAGTAATTTGATCATAATGTTCTTGTGGTGATGGACTTCCAGATTTTGGGGATAATAATAGATGTTGAATTTTAGAAGTTATTGAATTGGTTTTTATTAACTGCGTTTAGTACTTCCGCCCGATCTACTTCCTTTCTATTGATATTCCATGAAATGTTAAGGTTTAGATGGTTGGTCGCTCACTAGGAGGTAAGTTGGTGCAAGTCGCCGATCCGATTTGGGGTCGTGACATTCATTAGAGTATCCAATCCCATATTATTATTATATACATGTAAAGTCATAATCTATCTATTTTGCATATTCATATATATATATATAAAATAAACTTATAAAGGTTTCATCAAGGCAAGGAGTCCAAGGAAATAGGTAGAGTCCTACCCCTACCTAGTTAAGTCAAGCCTTTCAAGTCACCTTAGTTAGTTCTATTCATTTGTTAATTTTATTTTAGGAAACACTTGCCTTAACCAACATAGACGACAAGAGCTATGTGTGGAATTTGGTGTGGTAAAACCTTACACTGATGGAATGTGGCCTACCAACGAAATTAAAACAAAACATAAACATAGATTTCTAGATGGATCCAATAGCTAGTGTTTTTATGGGGAAACATAGTTGAAGAATTAAAAAATAGGTATTCTCCCTTTAAATACTACTTGGCGATTGGGGCCTCCTCTCATGGGAATCCATTTGATGAGTATCCCTCTTTTGGGAGTCAACAACACATTTAGACCTATAGGGTGAATCTTCTTCTATGCAAAGTCATCAGCTTCCACTGTTAAGTTCACTCGATTGAAATGTTGTTAATAATCATCATAACTTATTATAGGTCATACGGTCTTACCCTTATATAATCATCATCATAATAGCTCAATAAGAATTTTATGAGTGTAGTCCTTTCATCACGATTCACATAAGTGAAGTTGGCACAATTTCATTTTTATTCGTAATAAGGCACATTTGTAATCATCACCATCCTCATAAAATTTACATCTTAATCAACTTCAAAATCCTAATCAAGACATTTCAATTAAAATTAGTACCACACTATCGATCCTACTACAAGGCATATTACAACACAACATCATGACATAATCATAATTAAACCACATTTTTATGTAAAGGATAGAGATCATATGACATAAAAAGTATCCTTTATAGTTCATCATCAAGGTCTTACCATAAACCCTCAATTCTATCCAAATTTGGGTATACATCCTCATAAATCAATAATAAACATGCTAAACAAGACTAGAAGAATCACTACATCAACAATCTATTTAAAGGATATAGTTAAGACAAGCTAGTAGGTCAATTCACTTCCGAACCTAGGTCATCTTCTCAAGAACTCCTATGAAATATACAATTCACTATAATTTTTTAATGATGAATATAAAAAACATCATCCAATAGTGATTCAACAATAAAATTTAATTGAACCAAATATAACCTAATACATATTAAAATTAAACCTAGGGTTAAGGATCAAGGATCATTTTCTATAAAATAGACTAAAACATCAAGATATATCATTATTAGGTTTAAAACAAGCTAATTCATAACATAATTTCTGAGATTGAGAAAGTCCCACATGAAAAAAAAACTTTTTCAAAATACATTGAAAGAACCCTTTTAGAAAAGAGGTCTCACAGGTAAATTAGATCCCATATTGCTAATAAATGCATAACATCCAATAGAAAACATATACAACCAAATTCATAACATAATTTTCGATATTGAGAATGAGCCACATCAAAACCTAATTTTTTTGAAAATAAATTGAAGGAACTATTTGAGTAAAAAGGTTTCAAGGGTGAATTAGCTAAAATATTGTTAATCAATGCACTATATCAAATAGAAAACATAAACAAACCATTATTAACATAATTTTTGACATTGAGAAAGATCCACATGAAAACTCAGCATTTTGAAAATACTTTGAAGGAACCCTCTGAGGGAAGAGGTCCCAAAGGTGAATTAGATCTCATACCTCAACATTTAATGAAGAATTTATGGTGAAATAGTCCCTTTACATCCCCCAAATACCTCCCCTACCTAGTCTTCAATGGTGTATTTCATTAGAGAGAGAAAGAAGAGAGCAGGAAGAGAGTTTTGTTTTAAAAGTTGTTATTAGACTATTTGGGGTTAGGGTCTTTATATGGGGGTTAATTAACCTAATTAGGCTTACCTAATCCCCTAACTAAAGACCTTACCCATTAATTAACTAACTAAATTTAATAGAAAATGTGCATGAAATTGCAGTACCACTAAAGACACTAGTATCGACAGATTGTGGGTCTGTCGACAGACTAGACCTCCTCCGTGCTGTAATTCTATGGTTCTTATCAAAGAATTTTGCAGGCGAGGGCTCTAATAATTTTTCAAAGTGTTGTTTGACGGTAGGATACGACGTCTTGTCGATTAATACACAAATCATCGATGTCCTCTCGTTGTTGCACACTGCCTAGGAAGTGTTCACTCAAATGTGTAAGGGTCCTCATCAACGAACATTTGTTGGTCCTTTGGGAGTCGTACCCGGAGTTTCAATCATTAATCAACTTAAACAATTGTTGGACACCCTTCTACAAATTTTCACCATTTTCCGACCATTATCGATATGCTAAAACTTACAACATACTTCATAACCTAGATCATCTTCTCAAGAACTAGCATGAAACACTATAATAATAATAATTAATTAATGATTATTGTAACAATATCATCTAATAGTTATTTAACCAATAAGAAAGTCAATTGAACTAATATACTCTAATTGATATCACAAAACCTAGGGTTAAGGGAAAAAATGTCTTCTTCAACAAACTAGAGCAAACCATCAAGATATTATCATATTTTAGTTACGACTGGAAGTGCAAATATATTTTTTTTTCAACCCCCTCAAGTCATGTCCGTGGCTTGTGTGTGTCTTATAAGCAAATAATCCCTCATCCTCCACACTTTATTCAAGTTCCATGTGTGTATTGTGAAAGTGCCATATGGCAGCTTCTTCCCAAGTGTGAAAGCCAGATCCTCTTTCGAGGGCAATATGATCGCTAAATTGTGGTATAATTCGTGGATGAGATCTTGGGACGCGCAAAGCAACGTTGGTCATGGAAGGGGGGGACTACGTTGCAACACACATCTTACTAGGAGCACACTCGCAAGCCCCCCAGGTTGGTTTAGCCCCCCGCGCCCGGCGTGACATTTATCAAGGGTTATGATTTCGTCGCTATCCACCCACCTCGCGCCTCGCACAGTGTACGCCAGAGTCCGGCACAGGACTCGGCCCCCTGTCCACTTGCACGACGAGCTTAGTCCCCGCACAGTGTCTTACCAGTGACCCGGCTTTTTGTGACCGCGGTCTCAGCACTGATCACTCCGTTACCTCACCATCTGTAGGAGCGATATGACTCCATTCCTAATGTGGACGTTCTGTCACACATTACGTGTGCTTCCTAGGCCTATATGAGCTCACCTTCTCTCAGAGCTTGCTTTGAAGAACATGTGTGTGCTATATACGCATTTTTGATATGCGGGAGTGTAATAGTATCACACTCGTCCCCCTGGTGGGGGGACACCTATTGTCCCCGACTGACCTAAATTTCTGTTGGTAGCGATCCAAATCGACTTCCAGTATCTGGCCAGCTCCCCAAAACAACCCAACCACCCTACTGCCACTTGTTTGCACCAACCTACATTGTACTCTCACTCTTACATCCCCGGACACCTTACACCCCTTTTAAAATTGTCGACCTAACATTACGGCTCATACTGACCGTGAGTGTGGTCGAATAATAGACCTTCTCAGAGCTACCAACTGCTGCCGAGATCTGTTCCCGCCGTCGTCCACTATATTCCACATCGTTGTACAACAGCGAACCCCTAGTACGTACACATGTAAGTGACTTGTCCTCCACGCTTTCATCCACCATCTCACACCAATCCACTCCACTGACCCAATGAACCCCTTACGGACTAACATTGCCACATTCGCACTCCGCACAGATGCCCTGTATTTGGCACTATGTGCTCCGGTTTACTGGCCGTTGCAACCCTGACTGACAGAATCACCCCCTAGCCATGCTGTCTTTACTCCTCTATATAAGTTCTTCGTAAGACCACCAATCGAGTGCACTTCGTTCTAAAACCCGCTTTGTTGTAATGGCAGGTATATGCACCCGGCACCTGTCGTGCTATGATTGCCACCCTTCACCTTAGGTAGAATTCGTACTATAACCCTAGGTAGGAAGCCAGTGTCACTATGTTTCTTCTAATCCCTTCCACCTTTCTATCTCAGGGTCATTTGATGGAGTATCACATCGTAATATAGAGACGAGGTTAATCTGATGTCACACCATTGACCACACACAATAGAAATCGGAGGAGAAATAGACTGTCGAGGATATAGCGAGTAGTTCACATCTTCTCTTTGTGTCAGTAGCTACGAACCCTGGAAATACCCGGATGAACACAAGCGCGCCAATAATGTCTATGGGTACGCAGCGGAAAAAGTCCATGCAAAAGGTATGTTGACGCATTAGCGTGGGGGGATACTATGTGTTTAATATTTTGAATAGGGATATCTACCACATGAGCAAGGTATGGTACGACTCAATTACCACTCTTCTTGCCACCGTTTAACCCCCATTTTCACACATAAGGAGATTATAAAAGACACGTTTATCAAACTTGGCTTCCGAATACTCTCAACTCGTTCACCCGGGGATGTCAAATCATCGGACTTATAATGATGTCGTTTGGCGAGACTATCGGCCATTTGCAATCAATTTTATTTATATATGACTTTTTCCACAAAAGTCTTATCCATAAAAGCGGAATCGAAGAAGTGAAGGTACATGACTCACACAAATTCAGACAATCCAATTCGCGAGACCTACATCCCCTGGTCTACCATTGCCTGGATTTATAGGATACAATGTGAGTATGTCTGAATTAGTACAAGACGCTTTAAGTTTTATCAGGCCACGCCACCAAAGCACACTGTTTATCCACAGTGTATTTCTCCTCTATGCATATATGCATTAATTTAGAGATCTCTAAGGCCTAGTATTCAAAGGTCTTGAGATGTGTCGACTAAGGATACTTGATGGACCAGTTTAGTTTGCGCTGCGATTGAGAATATATGACGAGTACTGCTAGATTTGTACGTGGTAGTAGTGACCCGCACTTAATTGTGTGATTAATATTATTATTAGATTTTACCCTTGAGTTGAGTATACGTAAAAGAATTGATTAAGAACCCTAGATGACGTGTGATGTTCTGAAAACATATCTTTAAAGGATAACTTACGGTAAGTGTACGTCCTAATATGGTAATAAACCATACATTCTATGTAGTTATTGACACAATCCCACAATATTGTTGGAGTACTTTGCAAGTCCACTTCCGTCTATCTTCCTTAAGTTTTCTTGTGCTTTAGTGGGTTTGCGAAAAAAGAGAGCATTGTTCTTTAGATGGAGATATGAAATTTCGTTTTTGTTCTAATTTGGGTGCTGTATAAGGGTGTTTAAAACTTACCGAATTATCGAAATAAAAGACCATTCCATGAATACCTCTACAAACCCTCATTTAAATACATAAACGCGCCCCCCTCGTCTGAACAAGAATAGGAGAACATTGTGCATAGGGTAGACTCAGGTTTTGCCTTAGGGTCTCGGCGGGGTACTAAGTACAGTATAACCTCACTCAATTATGTCACTTACGAACGTTCGGCCTTGGCAAACCACCCTTACGCGAGCAATATCTAGGAGGATTAGATACCTAGGCAAATTGTTTTTTAGTGAGTTACACGTGCGTGAGGAGATCCGTTGTACGGTCTCTAGGTTGTAAGGCGCGCACTTTTGTTGAGTTGTAGTTAGTGTGTAGCTGTATTTCACTGAGATTTATTGCCTTTAGTAGCTAGATTAGAGTTAAGTTAGTCGCGCTCGGACTGTTAGGAAGGCTAAGCCCCCATTGTGAATAGACCAATGCGATGCACCATCACCTCATGTAAACACGCCCTAATATATATCGGTTGGGCTTTAGTCCTTCTTGTCTCAGTCGGGCCCGATTAGCCAACTGGTTGCTCTCGTATATGTGTTGATGCGATTCTTCTGTATTTTTTTTTTTTTCCCTGTCCCCCAAGAGATCTCCCTTCAACATATGCTCCGACTGTTTGAGGCTTTTAATTGTACTTAATCTTATTGATCATTTTAATTAGGGTTTGTTTCTATGGTACCTAGGTTTTACCCTTGGATTGTCTCTTCTGAGCCATAACTGACTTCCAGCAGTGCAAATCTCCTACATAGCAATCTTTAGTCGGTTTCATTCATTGAACGGTAGACTTCATACACATACAAGCTTGGGTTCTGCTGGACCATCCCTGATACATGGTCAATGGGTTTTCACTCCCATGCCTTTATTCATAGAAATTGGCTAATTCCCCTTCTAGCCAATATTCTCTACCAAATGCCAAATACTTACACAAATATGAGGCATTGGGATGTATGATGTCATCCAAGAAATATCTTAAAAACTTTTAATAGGGTCTTGTCTTTTATTGGGCCACCCTTTAGTTCCTCTTTTTTTTTTTTTGGATGCTATTATTTCGTCGCGTACTGGAGGGTTGATGCTGTCTTTTGTTTGACCTAGACAACTATTAAACACCATAATTATTATTCAATCATGATATTCAATTTATTTATCCTATAGTAAATCACTAACCGTCATCAACTTTGATACATACCCCCGCAAATCTATATAGTACAAATGTAGGAATACCCAAATCAACCCTCCCCAAGACTATACACCAACCACAACTTGAAGTTAATGAATATGTGTTGAATATAAAATTCGGGCATAATCTTCTACTACAATCAAGTAGCCTTTACTATAAAATAAATACTCTTATTTAGTGATTTAGTTATTCAATATAAAATCACCCAAATAGATTCATACTGCCTACGAGACCTCGGTAATCTAGGCAATTAACATAATATGTATCATCTCCCTTCAATATTTGGAATTCTATATTCTTGTCCATCCCACCAGGCCTTTGGTGAACTACCTCAACTTGTTGACAATTTGTCAATTTAGAAATGAACTCAATAATACACTTCTTCATCATACACTACCATGAGTCTTTTTTCATGACACGATACATCTTTGCTATGCCCGGATGGATAGAATATCAGGGGCTATGTGTTTTCTCCATGATTCTCTCTTAAACTTCATGCACCCTTGTTACTAACATTATACCTTGATATCTCAATACACCATCTCCCCCTTATTCAAAAGTCATCACCTTTTTGTTATGGATATTTTCTATCAATTAAAGGAAAAAAGGTCTTCGTCTTATTTTTCTTTCACTTCGGATAATAATGAAGATTTTCCCCATTATTCACTACTACTCCTATTTCATTTGAATCCATTAACGAGACTTCTAATTGTGAAAGTTTTTGTATATGGGAAGTAGTGCCTATAGATAACTTGCTGAAGGCATCAACAACAACATTTGCCTTACCTGGGTTATAGAGGATACTCTTGTCATAATCTCTAAGTAACTCTAACCACTTTCAATATATGAGATAAAGCACGTTCTGACATAATATATATTGAAGAGTCTCATGATCACTGAAAACATCTACATGATGTCACGACCCAAATCAGGGACGCGACTAGCACCCATATTTACCCTCCTATGTGAGCGAACAACCCATCAAACCTTAAATTTCAGATTTATCAACAGACAATAATACCGAAGACTTAAATCATAATCAAAAAAAATAATTCAATCCTATTATTATTATCTCCAATCTGGAAGTCGTATACATTAGAACATCTATCTCAGAGAAAGCGACTTATAGGAATGTCGATCTAAGAACAAAATAATAAAAGCTTAGTCCATGCTGGTGGAAGGGTCAAGGCATCAAGATTGAGAAGAAGCCCCCAGTCCAAGCTAGCGCCATTTAGCTCACCCTGAATTTTCCGAGGACCGTGAAGACTGGCTTAGGATCTATGTTGAGTTGAAGTTGACGGAACGTTTGCTGCATTCATAAATAACAAAAGAGGAAAAACATGAAAGTAGGGGTCATACAACCCACACGTACTGAGTAGATATCATCGGCAAACTCAAAAAATAGGGAACAGTATTATCAATAATAATTAAATCAATACAATACTCACATGTAGCAATAACACATGAATTCATCAATAACTACAACCGAGTTCAACATGAGGAACCTCAAGCCTCAATGACCATAATATTTGGGAATTAAGTTCATTAGATTGAGTATATTCATATCTTTCAAGATTCATATTCGTCCCCTCTTGTGTCGGTACGTGTCAATCCGATCTCTATTCTAATACCTGGTGCACGGAACGTGGCACTCCGACCTCCTCATTCTATCCTGGTTTACCGGAACGTGGCACACGATCCTCATATTCTTTATCCTGGTACCGGAACGTGGCACCCGGATCCATATTCATCCTGGTGCGGAACGTGACACTCGATCCTCATATTATTCTATCCTGGTACCGGAACGTGGCCCCGATCCTCATATTCATTCTCTCTGGTTTACCGGAACGTGGCACCCGATCCCCTAATTCACATCAAAGCCTTCTTTTACACTAAGGCATCCATTCATTCTCATTATACTTTATCTAAGCCGTCTTTTACTAAGGCATCATCTGCCATTATTAATAATCTATCAAGCGGAATGAGGTTTCTTTCAAGATTGGGATATCAATAGCTCATCATGCTTTGTTAATCATCACAATTTCATAATCATAATCATGCAAAGATACAACTTAAGCACATAGCAGAGGTTTACAATACTTCAACACATCTATCATTATTAAGAGTCCCTACGAATATCGTAACATAAACATAACTACCCTCCACGAAGAAGTGAATCAACCAGCTTCTCTTATCAAAATCTGCTTCCTCGTCGTTTCTCTCCTCTATACTCGTTCGTTCTCCTCTCTTTCGGTTATTTTCTTTGTTTTGTTTATTCAAAACCCTCTTCTTTTTACCCTAATTAAAAGTATAATTAAGTTGTAAGGAGGATAATAAAACCCCACTAATTAACTAAGGTTACCTCTTTTAACCCCCAAAAGTATCCAAGTAATTAGACCTATTAATATTAACCCTCAATCTTATAATTAAGGAAAGACTAGCCAAAACGGACCCTTAAACGTGTAGAGGATCCTATTTTGCTGGGACTGCGCAACCTGTGACGGCGTCGTGCCTCGCGATAGGTCAGTCACAAGGTCGTCGCGCGCCCTCGAACTCACGTAGCTGGCGTGTGACGGCCCGTCACAGCTGTGACGGTCCGTTCCTGTTCCTCCGTCATGACGGTCAGAAAATCGTTCTTGTAACAAATTTCAAAGTTGAAGTGTTTTTGCCAACGAAAACTCACGACGGTTCCGTCGTGGGATGTGACGGCACGTCCTGCAGGTCTGTCTCACAATTTTACAGAGGGTCGATTTTCAGTACCCAATTTCACAAAATTTATAAGTGGCATGGGCCGACACCTCTCGATGGCGCCGTCGTGATATGGACGGTCCGTCGTTACATCCGTCGTCCCAGCCAGTTTTTCAGAAATAAAAGTGTCGTGCTCAAACGACTAAACAGGTCGTTTACATAGATACCCAGTTATTACCATCGTTTGTCCACCGAACAATCAAAAGAAGAAAAAACAATGGCGAAAAAGGAAGTACTGAATATGTTAACAGATGTGGTTTAGTTTTCTTGTATATCAGCCTCTTCTTCCCAAGTAGCCCTCTTAAACGGTCGATTCTTCATTGCACTTTGATGGATACAAATCTCTCTCGATCTCAACATTGCGAACTTCTCTATCTAATATAGCAACTGGTTCCTCTTCATACGTAAAGTTTTCATCCAACAACACTGAGCCCAACGGATAATGGGTTTCCATCCTCCTGTTATCTTTTCACCGTGGACACATGAAAATAGGATGCACTTCCGGACAAGCCCTGGGGGCAAGGCTAATTCATAAGCCACCTCCCTTTTCGCGCTTTAGTACCTCAACATGGTCCAATATACCTGGACTAGCTGACTCTTTTGCCAAAAACGCATCACCCTTTCATGGGTGAACTTTCAACAAGACTTGTTCCCACCTTTCCATTGAAACCAAGTCTTAACCTTCCGGTCTGCATACTAGCTTTGTCTACTTGCGCCGCTAGAAGCTTTTCTTGACATGCCCTTCACCTTTTCTAACGAAATCCTCAGAGATCGGTACCCAAGGTTATAACCTCGACAGCATCAAACCAACCAATGGGAGATCTACCAACCTCCTCCCATACAATGCTTCAAAATGGAAGCCATATAATACACTGGAGTGATAGCTATTATTGTACGAAAACTTTCTGAATGAATTTTGGTAAGAAGGTATCAATGGCCACCAACTCATATCCGCGCATGCGCAGAATGAATATCCTCCAACACTTGAATCGTTGTCGCTCAGACTGATCCATCGGTCTGAGGATGGAACGCGTGGTGGTACTAAGGCCAACCTAGGGTACCCAATTTGCATGGCAATGTGTTCCAAAACTTGAAGTAAACTGCGTACCTCTATCGGAGATCAAGGATAGGGGAACCCCATGCAATCGAACGATTCTGAGATGTAGATTTTTTGCTAACTTCTTGACATCTGTGAGTCACCTTGACCGGAATGAAATGAGCGATTAGTCAAATTGTCCATCAATTACCCAAAGTGATCAAACTTCCAGGTCTTGGATGACCAAACCACAAGTCATGCAATTCTCTCCCAATCCATGCAGGATGGGGCATTTTAGAAGTGTTCTCAGGGCCTTTGGTGTTCATATTTCACTTGTTGACAGTTTGGACACTTGGCAATAAAAGTCAACAATATTTTGCGCTTCATGCTATCACCAAAAAGTGTTGTTGTAGGTGCGATACATCATTGTTGTACCCGGATGTATAGCATACCTTGAATATGCGCTTCTGCCAGAATAGTGTTGATCAAAATCATCAATGCGGGGGACCACATACCCTTCCCTTAATCCTCAAACACACCTTCTGTGATTGTTGCTTCGTTAGCCTCTCTGCAACACTTTTATCTCGGATGTGCCTTCGTTTCTCATAATCAAAATGTTTTCCTTAATTTGTCAAGAAAAGAAGATCTTAACTCCACACATAAGCCAAACAATTTCCTCCCTTCTCATTATTCAAACTCATCAAGTCGTTAGCCAGGAGTATGAACCTCTCTAGGCCACATGGGAGTCGAGAGGCTTGCAAATGAGCTAGACTTCCCAGCTTCCAGCCTTTCTACTCAAGGCATGCACAACACATTCGACTTCCCCGGATGATACAAAATAGTGAGGTCGTAGTCCTTCAGTGTTCCATCCATTCCTTGCCTCAAGTTCAAAGTCTTTATGAGTAAAGACATTAATGAAGGTACGATTGATCCGTGTAGAGCTCACACTTAACCCCATTATAATAGTGTCTCCATTGCTTCAATGCAAACACTTACGCGCCAATTCCAAGTCATGAGTTGGCTAGGTTACGTTATGCAATTTTAATTGTCTTGAGCATAAGCCATCAGGTTCTTCTCTGCATTAGCACTGCACCAAACACGATAGGATGCACAACATAAACAATGAAGTTCTTACCCTCTACCGGAGAGGTGAGGATAGGTGCGGGGTCGTCAACCAAGTCTGAAGCTTAGAAAGTTCCTCACATTTCCATCTGACCATACAAAATGGAAATTCTGCTAGTTCCAAGTTCGTCAATTGAGAGAATAGGAAGAGAATCCTTTGACAAAGCGGCGGGTTGGTAAGTAGCTAGCTAACCAACAAAAAACTCCGTATATAATGACACCATTAGTGGGTCTTACCAATTCTTCACTTGTTCTCAATTTATGAAGGAATCTACCCATACCCCATCCTTCGAAACCACATGCCCAAGAAGGACAATGCATCTAGCCAAAACTCAAACTTAGAGACACTTGGCCGTAAAGCTTTTTTATCTCAAACATTTCAAACACAACCCTCAAATGCTCCTAGGTTCGTCTTACTTTTAGGAATATACCAGTATAGTATATCATCTATTAAATACGATCACAAAGAGTTCCAAATACGGCTTAAATATCCGCGTTCATTCCAGAGCTCATGAACGCAGCAGGCGTTCGTAGACAAAAGAAATTCACCACAAATTCGTGAACTGTCCATAACTCATTCGAAAAGCAGTCGTTCTTTGGGCACATCCGTTGCGTATTTCAATGATGATAACCGGAATCTCAAGTCAATTTAGAGAAGCCACAAACACCTTGAATTGATAGAATAAGTCACAATGCGAGGAAGAGTAAGAGGAACTTGTACTAATAGTTTACCGTGTTCAACTGTCGTAGTTATGCACATCGAAAAATCCAATTCTTCTTTTCACAAAACCAAAACCGGAGCACCCCAAGGAGATGAACTTGGTCTTAATGAAGCCTTGCTCACAACTCTTGAAAGGAGTCTTTAAATCTCTAACTCCGCGGAGCCATTCATATACAGGGGGGATAGAAAGGGGGAGTGTGCCCAGTTCAAGATCGAACAGAGTCAATATCCCTATATGGTGGAGATTTACAGGGAAGATCTGCAGCGGAACACCTGCCAAAAACTCGCGGACTACCGAAACCGACTCATCAAATGTACTTGGGTAGTGTTCATCCTTGGAGATGGCCAAGAAAGCTAAACACCTTTACTAACCATTTCCTTAGCACGAAGAAAGAGGAAATGAGAGATGCGCACCGGATTGGAAGTGTAGTCACACTCCCTACCAAAAACTAAAGGATCTGTACCAGGCTGGCCAATGCCACAGTTTTCGCTTACAATCCAAGATCGCAAAATTAGATGAAAGCCAACAAAGTCTACCCAGAATTACATTCAAAAGTCACCATTTCTAAAATAACTAAATCTACATAAGTGTTCGCGCCCCCACAAAGTTCACCAACAGCACCTATTGTACTTTTCAAATACCACAGACTCACCCACCGGAGAAGTCAGAAAGCTAGAACAGTGAAACACGAATAGGCATATCAAGTAATTCAACAATGTAAAATTTAGACCATTAGCAAAGGGGAAGATTACCATAAGATAAATGTGGAATCCAGGATAAAACAACTACAGAAAGCCATGACAATTCACAAAAACCAGAAGTCTTACTGTGATGAAGCATCAGATTTTCCGCTATGATATCCCAGGGGAAAGCGTAACCAATGGGCCTATCCGTTTGTATGTCACACATTGCCCCTACCATGTTGCATAGTAGTGGCTCCATTTTGCCCATAACTCTTGCCGTTGTTGATGACCCACCATTACCTCGACCACCAGTCTCCAGAAAAGCTGCTCTTACCTTGACCACCGTCTACCTCTAGCTAGTGGGTTGTTTGACTTGTAATCTTATGGTTTGGGACACATACTCTTGATGTGTCCAACTCCCACATCCATAAAACACTCTCGCGGGTGGCATGCATAGGTCCTCTCGGCAGTAGTGTGACGTTTTTGAGGTGGACCCACAACTACAGTTGTAGTGAAGAATGAAATTGGTCGACTTGAGTAACCTCCAGAGGCTCTGTCCTCAGGTGAGAACCATTAAACTCGCATCTCCCCTCGAAACCTTTCGATGTCGAGTAGTCGGTGAAGTCGCTTCTGGCTTCACCCTTCCACCTATATCACAAAGTCGACCCAACTCTTGGAAGGATGTCTGCGTAGCCGCTACTGTAAGGTGAATCCACAATCGACTAAACCCTTCACAAACGGCGAATCCGGTTGTGGGCTGAAACAAAGTGGGGTGGCGTATCTGGATTAGGGCCGAGAAATTTAGCCTTCTACGCGTTAACTGTCTCCTCCTTGCTTCGATCAAGGAACTCGTCCTTTCTATCTTCAAAGTCCTGGGATATACTTCTCCTAAACAGGGTAGCGAAGATTCCCAAGTCATAGGGGGGGCCTTGTTGGTTGACACTCCAACATGTGACAGCCACCACGTTTTGGCGTTCCTGAAACCTGATAGCTCACGAACCAACGCCAAAACGTTCTACTATACATCTTGTGAGCTAGCTCATGACAATCACCCGAAATCGTGGAATCCTGATTCGTGTTTTTAGCGCCCCTTAAGATGGGGTTTTTCAATTTCAAGAGACTTACTCGCAAAAGTTCATGCTGATCATTTGTCATAATAGGCCCAGTAGTCGACGTGGAAAAGTGCCTATTCCCAATGATGGAAATACATGCGGGGAGCCATAGTAGCGACATTCTACTCTGAAACCGGAGGTTGTTGGCAGACGAAACCACTGGAGGTGCAGACCCTGATCGGATAAACCCATAAGATAGCAAGTACCTGGTTGATCATTATGGGGGTAGTTGGGGGGGGGGGGGGGGGGGGGGGGGGGTTCCCGGGGGGATGGCATTTCATCATTCTGCCATTGTAATTCTCACCTTACTCCCCTATATTTCACTGACTCGTCGGTGTGGATGGAGGAGTCACCACCCTAGTATCGGGGGCGAGGTGATTGTCCACTTCTCTAGAGGACGTCCTCCACGGCATCTTGACGTTCGCCTTCTTCCTCGAGCTACAGCCCATTGGCTGCGGCCTCCAGCCCGTTTCTTGTCTTTCCGTTGTTATGCTGGTGCGGTAGTCTGCTCTAGTTCTAACATTGGCGAAATAGAGTGAAGATGGACCGATACCAATTCGTATCGCCCAGCATACAATTGGACTCAAGTCAGTAGCACGAAAAGAAGAATGAAGAGTGAAAATTTTCCTGACGTCGTATAGACTCTCAAGGAAAAGTAAAGCCGTCCCCTACCGTTCCTTAAGACTCTACTAGACCTTTCTTGTGTGATGAGACCAATGACACCTAGTTTGATACCAAGTTTGTCACGACCCAAATCAGGGAAGCGACTTGGCACACCCACATTTACCTCCTATGTGAGCGAACCAAACCCATCTAACACCTAACATCTTCAAGCAATACAACAGAATAAGTAATGCGGAAGACTCTTAAACTCCTTCATAAAAACAATTCAATACTATTATTATTATCCCCAAAATCTGGAAGTCATATCACAAGAACATCTATTCAAAGTAAATTACGAGGATGTCTAAGAACAAAATAACTAAAAAGCTAGTCCATGCCTGGAAGTTCAAGGCATCAAGACTTGAAGAAGAAGACCCCAGTCCAAAGCTAGACGCCATTAGCTCACCTGATTTTCCGATGAAGTGAAGACTGGCTAGATTAATGTTGAGTTGAAGTTGAAGGAACGTTTGCACTGCATTACAGAAATAACAAAAGGAAAACAGAAATAGGGGGTCAGTACAACAAACGTACTGAGTAGATATCATCGCGCCAAACCTCCAATACGGGAACAGCTACAGTATATATCAATAATAATGGCAAATCAACTACAATACTAACATGTAGCAATTAAAAAATTGAAATTATCAATAACTACAACCGATGACACATGAGGACTCAAGCCTAATACCATACTACATTGGGAAATTATTCATTAGATTGAGTAGATTCATTATCTTCAAGATTCATTATCTTTTTCCTCTTCGTGTCGGTAAGTGACACTCCGATCCTCTATTTCATCTTGGTGCCGAACGCCCCCCGCCCCCCCACCCCCCCCCCCCCTCCCCCCCCCCCCCACCCCCTCCCTGCACTCAGATCCCTCCTTCTATCTGGTTACTGGAACGGGGCACCCGATCCTCATATTCTCTAATGAGTACCGGAACGTGGCACCCGATCCATATTCTATCCTAGGTGTCGGAACGTTGACACTCAGCATCCTCATATTCATTATATACTGGTACGTGAACGTGGCACCCGTCTCATATTAATTCTATCCTGGGTACCGGGAACTGGCACCCGATCCCGATAATCACAAGCATTCTTTTACACTAAAGGCATATCATTCTCATTATATAATTTATCAAGCTTCTTTCCTACTAGGCATAATCATTCTCATTATATATAGATCAAGGGAATCGGGTTTTCAAGATTTGGGATTCAATCGCTTCATCATGTTTGTTAATTCATCACAGTTCAATAATCTAATCCGACAGCATACAACGTAAGAACATAGCAGGGTTTAAAATACTATCAACCACATAATAGTCACTATTAATAGTTCACACCGAATATCGTACAAAACCATAAACCTACTCCACCGAAGAATTGAATCAACAGCTATCTTCTCAAATCCTGTATCCTCTTAGTTTCTCTCTCTTACTATTCGTTTCTCCTCTCTTTCTGTTCCATTTTATTTTGTTTTGTTTTATTCAAAACCCTGCCTTTCTTTTTCCCCTAATTAAAAGGAATAATTAAGTGTAAAGGAGGGACAATCAAACCCATAATTAACTTTAAGGTTACCGCTTTTAACCCCCAACGAATCTAGGACCTCTAATATTAACCCTAATATTTATATAAGGACAGAATAGTCCCAAACGGACCCCCTAAAACTTGTAGAGGAATCCATTTTGCCTGGGACGGCGGACGTGTGACGGGCGTGTGCCTTGCGCACGGTCCGTCCAAAGGTCGTAGCGCTCACTCGAACTCACGTAGCTCTGTGTGTTGGACGGCCCGTCCATGCTGTGACGGTCGTCCTGTTCCTCCGTCATGCGGTCAGAAGAAGAAATCGTTTCTTGTACAAATTCTCAAAAGTTGAAAGTAGTTTTGCAACGAAACTCACGAAGTTCGTCGTGGAGGATTGGTGCTGTGACTGCACGTCCTGCAGTCACGGTCACAATTTACAGAGAGTCGATTTTCCGTACACCCCAATTTCAAAAATTTAGTCGCATGGGAAGACACTCCCGACGGGCCGTCGGGACTATGACGGTTCCGTCGTTACCATCCGTCGTCCCCGCCAGTTTTTCCAGAAAAAATCTGTTGATAAAAGGACTCTAAACACCGGGCACGTAACCCATGAACACCATAGAATATTTTGATGCCATCCTTAAAAGCAACCACTAGTAGAATCCAACTCTATATCATGGGTTGAACTTCTTCTTGTGAACTTTAAGTTGTCTTGTGAAATAAGCTATAAATTTTCCATTATCACAATGCAGAACAAAACCTTATGTACCCTCGAATAAGTCCCCATTAAGGAGTAACAAATACTAGTTTTCAAATCTTCAAAACTTTTCTCACAAACTTTAAATCATTGAAACTTTACTATCTTATTAGTCAACCTAGTCAAAGGGGATGAAACGTATGAGAACCCCCCGATGAACCTTCTATATCAAGAAAAACCTATGGAACTCCTAATATAAGTCTAATATGTGGGTTTAGGACTATTTTTTTACTGCCTCAATTTCTAAGTGTCAACTCAATTCCCATCACCAGAAACAATGTGTCCCAAAAAATCTATAGATTCAAAGTGAAGTTTTTCTTCATTGCTAAATAATCCTTCACTAATATAAGTCTAATATGTGGGTCTAGGATACATAAAAAGCATGAAACCGATCCATATCTTGAAAAACATCAAAATTTACTATGTAGAAGTTGACTAACTCAGCCATGAATTACTTTTGATTCAAGGAAATGACAAAATAATGATAAACTCTCTCAGGTAAAATTAAATAACCAACAGTTGTAGATTCACGAAAGTCTTAATGTGTTGCTATGGAAGAACATCAAAATTCCTACAAATATAAGAAGTCACAAAAGAAACACTGTCTAATGGATCTACAAAATCATATATATCAAAACTAATGTCTTTGATAATATCAGTGACAATATCTAGAGAATTTTCTTGCTCTTCGCGACTGGTGATAGCAAACAAATTATTTTCTCCTCTACCTCTCTCGAAAGTGTCAACTGTAGGTGTAACTCTTGATGTTGGAGTTGATGAAGAAGATTTTGTTGTATTGTCCCCATTGCCAACAATCTCCTTTCTTAGGCATTCTTTCATAAAGAATGTCATTTGACCACCTTAAATAACCAATGAGCATCACTCTAACCATGCTAAGTAGTTCCTACCACACTTAGGATGTCCTTGTAGAGGACTAGTGCAACAACAGAAGTAGGTGTCCCGTTAAGATGACAATGGTTAATTTTATGCCCTTCCATGCAAGACTAAACATGAGGCGTCTGACAAAGTGATTACATGTAATCTTCTTGTTTGTGACTGGATGACTACTAGTTTTTTAATCCATGTACAAATAACTGATATGTCTCAGTCTAATTTTTCTTGAGATTGATGCAGTTTGTGATATGCTTGATTCCCTCATCCTTGTTTCTATCCCAATTGTAGAGTTTTTCATAGTAAACAATGTTTATAGTGTGTGTTCTTCCCTATTAATGGATTTTTAGACTTAGTGTTGTTTGGTTTTTTCTCATTAACATAATCTTAGGGATGACTTAGTTGTCACCCTATTATGATGTGATTAATTGTAATGCAAAACCGGTGACTCTAGAAATCTTTGATTGAGAAAAGCTATAGTAAGAAGGGGTGGAAAATCCTAAGCCAACTAAGGTCGTATCTTTTATTTTACAAGGAAACTTGTAGGGCTACGATGTTTTTAATTTATAACTCATATTTTTTATATTTATTTTGAGTCACACTTCATGAGTCTATTCCTATAATGTCTAAATTCAATATTGTGTTTCCTACAAATTTTCTTAGTATGCGTTCGGATAGGGATAAAGATTTTTTACTATGCCTTCGGGCTAGTTCTCTTAATAAAGGTTGTGATAGAATGTTTTAAACATAAACTTCCCCACCCTCCATCGTGTCATCACAGTAGCTTTTGTTAAAATTGCTTATGTGATCCTTGGTGTGTCTTGCCATGGGGGTGCTCCCTATCTGTTTTGTTACGAATAACAGTTATAGTATGAGGGGGGCGGGGGGGGGGGGGGGGGTGGGGGGGGGGGGGGGGGGGACGTAATAAACTATCGACATTTTTGAATAGGGCCACGTTCAAAATAAGTATTTGTTTCCTTAGATAAGTCATCCTTTTGACCTATTGTAGGGTACTTAGGTTTTCACTAAGATTGACCTTGGGTCTTGTTATTATAAGTTAAAGATTAGGCATGATGATATTCCCAAAAAGCATTCAAGAACCTATACGGGCACTTTCAGTTCGTAGTGATGTCATTAAGGTTGACCAATGCTTCTATAGTCTTCATGAGTTTGATGAATGGTGTGTTCAAATCATCCTTGGATTCTTTTGTTATCTTCTTTATTGAGGACATATTTGTTTATTCGAAGACTAAGGAGGAAGAAGACAACCATCTTCATACTGTTTTGGGAGTCCTTGTTAAATAGAAACTATATGCGAAAATTCGACCGGTAGTAGATGTAAGGTCATGCCATCAAGTTATTTGCCTCATTTTAGGGGACGTGGTTTCAAATGAAGGTCTCCTACCAATCCAGCGTTCCCTTTTCTCATAGTAGATTCCTAAAAGATCGAAGAGGTCAAGAAATGGTTCCGCCCTAGCTCTATGACTGAAGTTAGGTGTTTTGCATGGCTCACCTACTTCTATTGACGGCTTATAAAAAAAATTCTTCTATCGCCACACATTTGACAAGCCTAACCTAAAAGAAGTTTCCTTTTGAATGGAATGACAAATGTGGAGAGATCTTCAAAAGCTCAAGACTCTTATGACCATATCACCTGTTATGACACTTCCAGTTGAAGGTAAATATTGCATTGTTTACTATACTGCTTCACATTTGGCCTTAGGTGTTGTATTGATGCCGAAAAGAAGTTCCATAGATAATTCATTTTGACAGGTGAAGCTGTATGAGAGAAACTATCCGACACATGACTTAAAGTTTATAGCGGTTCTGTTTGCTCTCAATATCTAGCAAAATAACATTTATTGAGTCAAATATTAGTTGATTACTAGTCATCAAAGTTTACCGCATGTATTCATAATGTAGGACCTTAATTTAAGATAATGAATAAAGATGAAGCTAGTCAAGGTCTATGATATTACAATCCAATATTATTTTAATAAGGCTAATATAATTTCAGATGCTTTTAGTGGAAAGATGTTGAGTATGGGTACTCTTGCTTTTTTGGGTGTGTCCAAGCAACTCTTTTCCAAGGAGATTCAAACCATAGAGTCTATGTTTATGCAGTTCAGCATATCAGAGAAGGGTGGAGTTCTATTCATCATAGAGGTTATGCCCAAATTCATTGAATAAATAATGACCAAGAATTTTGAGGATGGGAGTTTCAATGAACATAGAACGAAGTAAGATTATCAAAAGTCACACAATGCGACTCTTGATGCGGGTGGTATGCTCAATATTAAGGTAAGAATTTGTGTTCCCCAAGTTGATGACTTGAGATAGAAGATGTTGACATATTCTAAGGTTCATGGTATTCTTTTCATCGTGTTGTGACGAAGACGTACCGTGATTTGAAACAACTTTATTGGTAGCCTCGTATGAAGAAAGACGTAGGTATGTTTGTGGCTACATACCAAAAATGTCAGCTCATAAAGTATGAAAACCAATGTCCTTCAGGTTTTCTTAAGCGAATGCCTATTTAAAAATGTAAGTGTGAAAGGATAGACATGGATTTTAAGGTTAGTCAGGTACGTAAAAAACAAACAACAAATTTTTGAGAGGTATCTGTAGGATGTGCTCTTCTCCGATCACCATCTTTACATGTTTACTCGAACTCAATACGCCAGATGTATGTGGAGGATGAATGGGTGACTTGGATGTCTATCTTAATGTATAGAGGGACTCAAGAAAGTCAACATAGCTTCGTGTTCAGAACAAAGAATGGCTGAGAAGTCCTCTTCTATTTGGATCACACTGACATCTATTGTGAATTCAACATCCCGAAATCATTCCCACATTATAGGCTCGTTCTAGGATGTCATGATTACACTACTAATGAACCCAAAAAAGAACCTATGTAACACCCCATAATTTTTTTTTAGCTAGGACTCCAAGCGTTCATCGTAGTGAGTGATATTTTACATGGGAATTAAAATTTCTGTAATATTAAGGTCAGTTAAATAGATGTATCACCAATATTTCAAAAAATAATTTAATTGGAAATAGTAAAGTCTCATATTTTGTAAGTTAAGCTAAGTATGAGTTGTGGGTCAACTTCAAATGCATGAAGTTGACATTCATGTGTGATACTATATACCACAGGTAATTACATTATAGAACATGATGATTTATGTGTGATACTATATACCATAGGTAATAAGTTTGAATTATCTTTTCAAACACATCGAATTTTCTATGTTTTGAGTTAGAGTGAGTGAGATATGACCTTTTGAAGTTAGGCTATCCAATTAAGGAAAATCAGTCGAAAATAGTGAGGGGTGTTTTGATTCTTTCCTTACCCAAAAAAATTTAATTCCTTTTCAGTAATATTTTATAGGTATAATCCTTTTATGATAAGTTTTATAATCATAATATACACCTAGGGTTTTAGTTGATACTTCAAGAAGAGACAAGAAGAGAAAAGAGGAGAAAATATGAAGGGATGAAGGCGTTCATCGACGTTCTTGAGTTTAGTTGAAGAATTCGCTAAGGGTTTAATTACTAGAAGGTATGTAAGCTTACATAATGTTGGTTTGGCTCACCCACAGGCCAATCATGTTATTTTTCAGCGAAATTTCATGCTTAATGTTTAAAGATTACTGTTCTGGATGAGTTCTTGATATGTGTTCTTGAGGTTCATTTTAAATGTTGTTGTATTGGATTGTTGATCAATTATTGAGATTAAATTGAATAATTTCATTTTTGATATAATTATATAGAGTTTAATTAAGTTAATTAATCCAATCCAAGTGATTTGGGAAGAAACTATTTAATTTTATGCGAGTTATGATGAGAAAACAAGCAAGGACGTTCCGCATAATTTCTACATTGGGGTCTAGCGCATCGCACCTGCCAGAGCGCCCAAAACCCTTCTATATACTTTATGGGTTATCTCCCCTCACTACCCATAGCCCCAAGGTCGCCTACCCCATCCAGTTTACCCTCGGTTGCACCGTTTGAAATCATGAAAAGTGTATTTGTAACACTTCAAAAATTCGAGAGTGTTCTAGAGCCTTACATAACTGTACTATGTTTTATACACAGTTTTAAGGTTCATTTAAATTAATATAGGTCATTTAGGAGGTATATGAACCAAAATTTCCAAGAACGTCCATGACGTCCCAAAACTAGTTCAAGGAGGTACTAGCATGCCTTAACCTATTTGAGTAGATTTTAGGAGTCGAAAATTCATGAATATTTTTGGAAGGGTGTATAAAACATAATTTATAGGACTCATGATCGAAATATCTGGGTACGACTCCCCAAGGACTAACCAATATCCCATGAGGAGGACCCTTGCAAAAGTTGGAAAAAAGTATCAAGAGATAGTGTTACCAGCTGATGCCACAGACGGGTCGTTGGTGGATTTACGGGGAATCGATGCCTCCGTCAATGAAGACATAGCCAATTCCTTAGAGGAACTCTTTTGTAAAGTTTCTAAATCAAACAACAAATGTGCAGCACGAAAGAGGGTAGAAACCATCGACTCATAGAAGGACCATGGTCGAGGTCTCGTCTCTGAGGGATTAGTTTTTCTACACGTTTTGACAATGTCATAATTAATTAATTAACGGTTTAACATTGTATTTATGGGATTAAGGAATCTTAATTAAGTTAATTAACACCCCATATAATGATCAAAACCCATTATAGTAATCACAACTCACAAAACCAAACTTTCTTTCTTCTCTCTTCTTTCTCTCTCTAGTGAGGAACACCATTAAAAGGACAGTGGGGATAGATTAAGGGTTTAAAAGGGTAAAATTTATCAGCATAATGAAGTTCATCACAATTAGTAAAGTTTATCGGGATCTTATAACCTTATATGATACCTTTTCCTCAAAGGGTTCCATACAAATGATTTCCAAAGGTAAGTTTCAGTTTTAATTGGATTCATCAATCTCAAATTTATGTATGATTGATGTTTATGTTTTATTTGATATATGAACGAGATAACATGTAATAAAACTAATTGTGATATATCTTGTGGTTTGTTGTCTTATTTTTAGAAGATGACCCTTACCCCTTTAACCATAGTTTGATCTTGATATGAAATAGATGGTAAATAGTCAATTGAAATGGTATTGTTGAATTACTACTAATCTGATGATGTTTACAATAATGCGGACATGAAATTAAGTTATGTAGAATTTCATACTACTTCTGAGAAGATGATATAGGTATGAAGCACGTTATTATGACTTGACTAGGGATCTTGTCTGAATCTAGATCTAGTATTAAATTTTATGTAGTGATCTTTTCGCCTTTTTATCAATGTTGTTATGGGACTTAGGATTATATATACCAAAATTGGGTGGTGAGTTAATTAAGTGTTGGGGGTACAGAAACCGATGATGAGAAGAACTATGGCGGAGATTGGTAAGTCTATGATCCTTATCCTTTGTACAATTCAATTGTGGTAACTTGGTGTATCCTGAGAAGTCATGATGATTGTATTGGAGTATGCCTTGTATTAGGGATTGATAGCGGTAGGGTATTACTGTTGGAATTAAAATTTCTTCATTATAATATCTTAGGTTTTAATCTCTAATAGGTAAATGTTTTAATGATGGTGAAATGATTTACCAATGTGCCTTATAATGATATGAAAATGTTAATATGCTAACCTCACCTAATCAATTGTAATGAAAGGAAAATACTCATGCAATTCATATTGAGGTATGATTCTGATGATGACATTATACAAGGGTTAGACCCTCTGATCTACAATAAGATATGATGATTGTAAATATAAAACAAACATAGTTCCAAAAGGGAATCTAGCTGAGAACCGAGTTGAACTAGAGGTGAGCCAGTGTCCCTTCACATACAGGGAGGTAGGTAGGTAGGCAATAACTAATTTTACTCTTGGACAATTGGCGAGAACTGACAATTCATTTAGCGTAACGTAAAGAGGTACCAAAGTATAATCCTAGTTCTTGAATATGTTCCCCTTATAGGAATACTAGTTAGTGAGATCCACGTAGTTGCTTATGTTCATTTTTTGACAACTTAACCTTGGGCAAGTAGTCGCCCCTTCTTTCGATTAGGTTGGTGACACCGGATTACACATTAGTTTATGTGGTCTATATCGGTTTTTAAGCAAAAAATGTTCCCAAAAGTTAAAACGAACTAAAGGATGACTCTAACTAAGGCCGTACTAAGGATTAACAATGTAGGAAAGAGGTTATGAGACTCTCCTAAAAAATGCACTAGTTATCTTGCAGGGAAAAGCATAGGGGGATGTTTTTAGTATTATAAAAACTTCTGATAATTCAAGAGACATGTAAATGATGAACGGCACATTTTGTGATGACTACATGTGATTTGTGGTCATTTGAATATGTGTTTGTGTGTGAATGAGGTTTTAAAGTAGCTGATATGTGACTCTAAAATTATGCTAATGAAGTGGGATGTAGTCATGAGTCTGTTGGGGTTTACAGTGGGATTGAGTAAGGTTATGGGGCCTTGCTTGTTAGTCATTGAACTGATTCGACTGAATAGGGGGTTCGTGGGTAATTGGTCCGGCTTTTGGGTTATCTCAAAAAATGATTACTCTACTCATGTTTGTTGTTGGGTATATCTTGATGATAAGATGTTAATTGACGATAGGAGTTAAGAAAATGGTAGTAATACATTTTACTTTGCTAGGATTGGTGTTGTTGGTATTTTTATGTAAACATGCTTATGACTTAATTGACAAGGTCCTAATTGTTTTGTATGGTCTGTTTATTATGCACAAGTGTTTAAATGTAATTGTATGTCTCTATTAAATATCCCTTTTCTTAGCATGATTATAAATTATGTGTGCATATGGTCTCATACATAGTACAAGTGGTGTACTAACCCCACTTCTTCCTTTTGCCAAACATTTAAGGTTCTGGTTGTTGAACTACTTTCGAAGACGCTTGAAGAAGGCTTGGATCTCTTTTTCATCCAAGTATGGTAGATCCTCAATTTTCTAGAGTGATTCCACTATCTAGCTAATGATTTTATTTTGATATGAAGAGTATTATATTTTTTCTTTTTCATTTATTAAGAAACATTGTTATAAGAGGTTTAATTTGATGTATCGATTATGCCCAAAGTGCACCACTCTTATTAGATGGCTATGAGATGACGATGACTATTCTGGGGTATGTTATTAATTGTATATTACTTATGGGTAATAAAAGTAGAAGAGTAAGTCGTCTTCCTATAATAAGGGCTAGTATACTCAATTTAGATATATATATATAAATATATATATATATAACTATATATATATATATATAAGATATAATCATGTGATGTACTAGGTCTATGTAAAACTCTAATAATTAGATATTATAAATATTTTATTTTTCGATGAACAGACCTATGGCTTGTAATGAGTAAGATACAGTAGTTTTCTTGCTTATTACGATATGATGGACTCTTTTAATCTTTTGATTTATTCATGTGATAGGGTTGTAAGGAAATTCATGTTTTCAAGTTGTTTTGAATGGTATTACTTGTTGAGTTAGTAGCATGTTTTGTTGATTGATATGACTTGATTAGCTTTGGATCCAAGTATGAACATGAATATATATAAACACATAGTTAAAGAAATATTTAGATTAGAACAATTATCAAAAGAATATTTTGGAAAAATATACTCTAATCTATAAAATATTTGTATTACTCTATGATGAATTCCGCGGTTCAGACCGTTGAAGAGTTTGTAAGGCGACACTGGTGGAGGCTTCATTCTTCTTTTTATTCAAGTAGAGTAGGTCTCAACTTCCGAGGGCAATGTAATCATCTAGCTTACGGACTTGTTATGAGTTTAAAGACTCTTTAATTTCTTTCCTTTTCAATTGATGGTGGATACTTTTGTTGACCTAGATGTGGCCTTGTTGGATTGAGGATAACGATGATGGCCCCATTCAATTTTTGTGAAACGTTTAGATGATATGAGCATTAGAAAATCGTCAAGACTACTTTTTATATTTTATATATATATATAGTTCATAAATTAGAAGGCTATCTAACTTTCCTAGACGAAGGGTCTATGTATACTCTAGTCGACGGAATATTATGTTTATGTAGAGGTCTATGTAAACAGGCCAAGAGTTATAATGAAAGTTTCTTATATTCTTCTGCATTTTTAAACCTATGAATGTAATGACATAATACTAAGAGGCTACTCTTAGTCCTTAAAAAGAAGGACGATGATGGTTAAATCTAGGTGGTAAACACATATTTTTCATATTTTTTATCAGAGAAGGAGATTAAATATCGTTGATTTATTTCTCTCTCTACCAAGTCTTTGTAGGTTTGTATTCATTATTGTGAAGCACATCAAACTTATGATTGGAAATCTTTATGATGCTTATGAATCTCTCTCTTTCTTTGAAATCTTATATCATGTTGATAGAGTATACTTATGGTGTGATTTTGCACCTAATCCTATTTTTTTCTTATAGAAAGCATGAACACTCGAAGGAATGTAGCTCGAAGACTTGAAGAGGAAATTTCTAATACGGGAGCTCCTCCCTGTGATGAGCAAGTTCCTTCACTTAAAGAAGAGGCTAATGTTTATCAAGCTCCGGTCAATCCTCCACCCTTGACGGATGGAGTTATTACGGTTGCATTCATTTAATTGGCTAAAGCCGCCACCGTCCTAGCCCAAGCTATGACGGCTTAAGTCACTACTATGGCTTCCCGTCTAAGTGACTTTACTCGATTGAACAGTCCTACCTTTTATGGGTCTATGATTAATGAAGACCCCTAAGAGTTCTTCAATGAGGTCTCTAAAATAATTTTTTGATATGGGGTTGTCCTCAAGTGAGAAGAACTATTTTGCCACATATCAACTCAACGATGTGGTGCAAGCTTGGTATGTTCAATGGAGAGATTATAGGACATTGAGGGGTGGTCCAGTTGTTTGGGAAATCTTTAAGTCAGGTTTTGTAGATCCTTTCATTCCTTGGTATATGAGGGAGGAAAAAGTGGTGGACTTCATCAACCTTCACCAAGGAAGAAGAAGTGTCCATGAGTACTCTTTAAAAATAATTAAATTGTCCAAATGTGCTCCTTCCTTGGTATCAAATTCTAGAGACCAAACGAATCATTTTGTGATGCAGGTGTTGGAGGACTTACAAGAGAAGTGTCATTAGGACATGTTACATGACAATATGAACATTGCCCGTCTTATGATGCATGCAAGAAGGCTTTAGGAGGAAAGGGCTAAGCGAAAGAGTATAGACGCTAACAGAGCAAGATCATATTATGGAGGATCATCAAAGAATAGGTTTGAAATACAAGACAAGCCTAAATTTAAGAAGTGGGTTTATACTCAAGTCCCTTCCATATTGCATAATCTAGTGGTGATAGGGTGTCTAACCCTAAATTCGAGAAGTGAAAAGGTACTAATTCACCAAATACGAACCTAACTTGTGGAAAGTGTGGTAAAAAACTCTATGGTGATTGCCTTAAGGGGACAAATAATGGCTTTACTTGTGGAAAGAGTGGTCACAAGATGAGAGATTGTACAAATTTGAAGAGACAAGACAAGGGTTATGGTCAAGATCACGCTAGTTGTTCTAGTTATGCTTCAAAGAAGAACCGCTTCTATGCTCTCCGCTCTAGGGGTGAGCAAGACATGGTGACCGATATGTGTAAAGTCTTCTCTATTTATGTATATGAATTACTTGATCCCGTACCTACTTTATCATTTGTTGAATCACCTCTAGTAGCTAAAATTTTTGATATCTTACCTGATATTTTGCATGAACCTTTTGTAGTGTCTTCTCCGATGGGAGAGTCGGTTGTTGCAATTAGGGTGTATAGAGATAGACCAATAATGTTGCTCAATACAGTTTCTTATGTTGATATAGTAAAACTCGATATTTTTGATTTTTATGTTAATTTTTGTATGGATTGGTTGTATGCATGTTATGCCTACATTAAATGTAGAATAAGAGTGGTGAGGTTGAACTTCGCAGATGAACCCATTATTGAATTGAAGGGGGAAAATTCTATTCCTAAGTTTCATATCATCTCTTTTCTAAAAGCATGCAAAATGATATCAAAGATTGTCGATATCATATAGTAAGAGTCCATGATCTAGATTCTGAAGTTTCTCCCATTGAGTCGTTCCCCGTAGTGAGTGTGTTTCCGGAGATCTTTCCTAATGACCTTCCTAGTATTCCTCCCAAATGGCAAATTGACGTTGGCATTTGTTTGCTACCGGATAGAGATAGAATATTGATTCCTCGTTATAGGATGGATCCTATCTAGTTGAAGAATATAAAGTCTCAACTTAAAGATTTAATAGATAAGGCTTTTATAAGGCCTAGTATTTCTCCATAAAGTGCTCCGGTTTTGTTTGTGAAGAAGAATGATAGGTCCTTGAGAATATGTATGAATTACCGCAAACTCAACAAGGTCACCATTAACAATGAGTATCTTCTCCCTCATATTGAAAACTTTTTGGATGAACTACAAGAGACGACCTACTATTAGAAGATAGACAGAAGTTCGAGGTATCACCCACTTAGGGTTAGAGGTGAGGATATACAAAATATGACCTTTCATACTAGATATGGGTACTATGAGTTCTTGGTCATGTTTTTCGGTCTCACTAATGCTCCGACAGTGTTTATGGACTTAATGAATAGAGTTTTACAAAATTACCTAGACTCATTTTTATTATCTTCATTGATGATATCTTCGTATATTCTTAGAACGAGGATGATCATATGGGTCATTTACGCGTGGTATTGCAAACCATTAAAGAACATAAATTGTTTCCCAAATATAGCATGTGTGATTTTTGGTTGAGGTCGATGACATTTCATAGTCACATATCTCTAGTTAGGGAGTTGAGGTAGACCCAAAGAAAATGGAAGCGGTGAAGAATTGGCCTAGACCTTTGACTCCACCTGACATTAGAAGTTTCTTGGGTTCACCGAGTTATTATCGGAGATTCGTGGATGGTATCGCATCCATTATGTCTTCTTTTATAACTTTGACCCAAAAGAGTAAGATGTTTTAATGGTCAGAGGCATGTGACAAAATATTCCATTGGTTGAAAGATAGGCTTACTTTCGATCCGGTGTTAACTTTACCAAATGGAACAAAATATTTTGTTGTGTATTGTGATGCGCCTCGAGTGGTTTTGGGGTGTGTACTTATGCAACACGAGAAGGTGATAAAATTTGCCTCTAGGTAATTTCAGGTACATGAGGGAAACTATCCCAGTCATGATCTTGAATTAGCTGTCGTCGTGTTTGCTTTGTTGATTTTGAGGCATTAATTGTATGGTGTTCATGTTGATGTCTTTACCGACCATAAGAGTCTCCAATATGTGTTAACCCAAAAGTAGTTTAACATCCGACAAAAAAGATTGCTAGAATTATTGAAAGATTATAATATTAGTGTCCTATGTCACCCAGGTAAGGCTAATGTTGTTGCAGATGCCCTAAGTTGTAATAATATGGGTAGTGTATCCTATCTTGACGATGAAAAGAACGACCTAGCAAGGGAAGTACACAGGTTGGATAGGTTAGGAGTGTGGTTGAAAAGATCTCCGGATGGAGGTGCTATAGTTTATCATAACTCTGAGTCATCTGTAGTGGTTGAGGTGAAGTCCAAACAACACCTTGATTTAGCATTAATGGAGTTGAAAGAGTCGGTTCTCGTCTAGTTGAATGAACCATTCTTCTTAGAGAGGGATGGTTTGCTATGGTACCAAGGGAGATTGTCTGTTCCCGATAAAGATGGGTTGAGGTATCAGATCGTGGAAGAAGCCCATAGTTCTTCCTACTAAATTCATCCCGAGTCGACAAAAATGTACCATGACCTAAGGGAGTTATATTGGTGGGAAGGTATAAAAAGGGACATAGCGGAAATTTGTCCACTAAGTTCAGAATTTCACAACAAGTAAAGGACAAACACCAAAAAGACAATATGGCTTTACGAAAGATATCCAAGTTAATACTTGGAGTGGAAAAACATTCAAACAGACTTTGTAGTAGGTTTCCTCGACTCAACAGTCATATCATTCCATATGATGGTTTGGGAGTGTTGTGGATATGTTACAATCCTCTCGTTTATTCCGTCATGGTCTTCAGTATTTCAGCGAAGAGGATTATGCACGAATCGTCAGATAAGATGTGGCCTCCATGCATTCCGTTATCAATCATATGGAAAGAAAAAAGAAAAAGAGAGGAAACAAGAAAGAAATAGTATGGGGTTTTGATGAGAATAGAAGTAGGGTCTCCCAAATGTGAGCAATGCAATTCTTAAATCTTAAAAAGATAAGGTGTTGTTCCAAGGAATTCGAATCAAGTTCCTGCCCAATTCCGTATTGACCACATATGTTCTACGTAGTTAAAATATTAATGAATGTTGCCTACAAATATCAAAATAAATCTTAGAATATCACAAGATGCATAACCTGTACAAAATTTAATCTTCGGAAAACATTAACACTTATTAGACAAAATTATAAATGAAGCCTAAGGCTTGTATGTATGCGATTATAAGATAGCGTAAGAATAAAAAGTCAAATAGCCTCAGATGTATGGAATAAGAAAATGATGTAACCTTAAGGGTTAAGTAGAGGTGAAACCACAAACTAAATTGACAAGGTTTGGCATATGATGTAAATGAAATCATGAGGTGTGAACGGGTTAGTGATAAGAGGCTAATGTTGAAGATGGGAGCAAATCTCAAAGAGCCTAACTAACTGTCACCAAAACGTACTCACCTATGAGAGTGTTAGGCTAATGAAGAGACCAGTCTCTATGAACAATCTAATGAATATATTGAAGTTAATGCATACTCAATACTAATGATGAGATGACAAATCATATAATGAGTAATGATGTCCTCATGCTAGAAACAAGCTTCCATGATGTATGAGTTGAATGTAATGGAACTTTATACTGAGCACCAATAAGCTAGCGATGAGTGGTGATGCCTTCTTTCTTGAATGGAGGATGCTCACGTAACACTCATAAGATAATACTATACGGCATACCAGGTATAGGACTCCTTATAGTTCTTAGTCTTTGACTACCTGCCAATAAGGATCTAGCAGTTGTGAGTTACCTATAGGTAGATTTTTTGTTCACTTTAACGGTGATTCCACCTCTTTTTCACTGTGGGGATTGAACACTGGATTTCATGATTCTAACAAGTTCTATGTCGGTTAAGGTTAAAGTTCCCAAAGGATGAATGAGGACAACCTGAAAGAATGCACATAATGAAATGAACAATACCAAAGGTGTTAGGATATGATAATCAAGAGGTGAGCGCGACTTAACTAATGACACAAGATTATTCTTGGTCATTGCACAGAAAACCCGATGAGAGTCTTAAACTACATTATAGGTATGATAGTGATTTCATAGTTATATGAAATGAATGAAAATCTGTACGTTATGAATGAATAAAGCAGACTTTTGTGTGTTGCTAATATAGACCCACCTCGAGGATCTCAGGATAACTAGTATTGAGTTTCGGCGGTCTTTATGGGCTGTGACGATTAGTAAGTTTTTTTCCCGCCACAGGAGGTCATTGGGGGTTGGCTAGGTCAAGCAAAGTCCTATGCCCAAGTCCATTGATGATCCAAGGACTCATGGCATATGGAAATGACTGATTGTGAACTACATGATATGTTATGGGACAATACGTTAGTGCTGCTTGCAAATGATATGTATGATTAATGATGTCAATTCAGGCATGACTTCCTAATAAAAATTTGGCAAGTTCACTAACTCTGCTAATAAAAATTTGGCAAGTTCACTTACTTTCCTAATCAAAATTTTGCAAGTCCACTGACTTGGATTTCCATAAATCATTTGTTAGGAAAGGCGTATTATTACTCATGCATATCCTTGGTGTGTGTTTGCATATACTCATACTTAGTACAAGTGTGTACTAATACCATAGGGTATCTAGTTTTAGGTGCAGGCACAGATGGACGTTAGCGCTTACAGTACGACATCTAGATCATTACGGCTGTGTGAAGATTCATCTGGTTTAGAGGAGGCCCTACCCCATAATACTTTCTGTGAGTGACGCCGTGCCCATTACATTATAGCTTTAGCATATTAGTTTCAGTTAGTGGAGTATGTTCATACCCATCTTTCTCATCTATTTTAGACATTGTATTGTTTGTTTGAAAGTATACATTAATAGTCTGAAAACTATTTCATTCAATTTGATAATTGTTAATTAGATTATTGATTCTGAACGTTTAGCAGTTTAAGTAGAACGTCCAAAATGAATGTTTAGATACAAACAAAATGTTTAAATTTTCCGCTAAAATAACCTAGATGAAGTAACTATGACGTATGTAGGCTTTTATGGACCTCTAAAGGTCACCGATGCACGTCACCCTCTGGGGTCTAGATCTAGACACTAAACGTGACAACTAGTGACATCCACTAAGTTAATTAGGGTCATATACTATGGAAAGGTTATGAATCGTCCTTGGAAGGAGGACGAGTAAAGGGTTGTATCACCAATAGGATTCATAGTGGTGTTGTTAGTTAGAGAACAACTCACGCCAGAAACATATTGAAATTTTGTGTCCTCTATTGGAGTAAAGTTAACTGACGGAAGCGCGTCTCGTGTACTGGCAAGATGAGATTTACGCAGGGGCGATCTTGCTGCTTTTCTCCCCCCCCCCCCCCCCTTCTATCATCTCTTGAGTGTTTTATGAAGTTTATTTAGTATGAATACACATTTTTTCTACTCTTTATAGATGCTTTTTTATTGTATATTGCATCCACTTATTATTACTCATATTTAGTAGTATCCAAAGACGAATATCCTATCTTTGAGTTAAGCCTTCAAATATCTAGGAGTTATCTTACCTTGAAAATTCTACTTTCATTTAGTGGAGTATCTTATTCATTATTTGATTCTAGTTAAAAAAAAGGTAAGTATGTTTCCTTTTTAGTTAATCTTCAGGCCTATGTTATACTTGAAAATTCCGCTTACATGATCTTACATTACACGTACTAAGCCATTTGGACAAAATCTTTTGATGATGTAGACGCAGGTATTATGGAAAATCAACAGGAGATTCATTGATATATCCGAGAGTTCAAGATAGCTATGGTTCGCCTCCTTATTTTCGAAGGACTTCATTTACTTTTCGGTTTAGTTAGGTGGTTGTGGGTCTTGTCCCGAATTCCATCATTATCACTTAGATTCTTCATAGATTATCAATATAGTTGAGGAGTTTGTTAAAATCATATATTCTATTAAATGTTCTAAAGACTAAACTTGTCTATTTTATGGCTAGTTGAATATATTATTTTATTCAATTTTTTCATTTGACTTAAAGCATTGTATTTTTGTTCAAGAATCTTTATTCATATATTAAGCTTAGTATGCTTGAGTAAGTCTTGTGGTTGTATTAAAAAAGAAATAGAGTTAGCTTGTTGACCAACAATGGTCTTCGAGTTCAGCTTAATTTTTTTGTCAAGGGGTGTTTTGTTTTTTGTAGGCTCGGGTCATGATAAACTAGATGTAATTTTTAGGTCTCTCTTCTCAATCAGAGCTCTTATCCCAATCCATCTAGTTGTGTCATCATAAATTATTAGAGCCAATCATTCCTTTAGATCGTCTGTCTTCTAAATATGGCAACAAGGGAAAGGCCCCATTAATAGGAAGTATAGTATAGATGAAGGGTGCGGCCCTGTACAATAGAATAATGATATGTTAACTATTGCACTCTACTTCTGTGCCTCTAACTATGACTGTATGTCGCATGTCTAAACTCACTTTCCTACTTTATTTTCTTAGGCACCAACTCCCCATAAGATGTTTAGAATTCCCTCACCATTATGGAATATTGGGCTCTCAGGGCCTCATGAATTTGATGAACTCATTGAACCGAATGGTTTGTAGGTCGCTGGGTTATTTACCTTCCAAGACCTGTAAACATAAGAGTTTCTCCACAATGATTGTTAGTACACCATCACCCCATAATCTGTTAAGTAGTCGTAGGTGCGGAGCTATAGTGGGTGTAGGGGCCAATGGAGGTGCCTGAGCTAGATCTTTAGCTGGTTCTACAAGAGGACACAAACGGTAATGTAGACTTCGATTAAGCCATACAATCAACCCTTTCGTTACGTAAAAGATTCATATTATTATTTTCACACCATGTGGGTTGAACCTAAATATTTTCTCCTCTCTTGGCAATGTTTTTATTCTTTTCGCCTTTACCCCGTAAGATTTATTCCCCTTCATTCTAAAGAGGTTTGATGTTCTTTCATTTATGCAATTTTCTTATGATTTCTTCATTTGGGGTTATGTGTTTAAGTTGGTGCGTACCATATCTGGAAAAAAAATTGATTAGTGAGATGAGAAACAACACTTAAAAAAAGAAAATCTATCATAAAAAGGTTGTCCTAAACACGTCGGCCAATCACCAAACCTATTTGGCGAGATAGGTTGAAAGTATCCAGTATGCTGCTTTAAAATCATTTGTAAAGGTATAGGAGGTTTGTAATGTCTACTCGATGAGTCGCCGGCTACTCTCCGTAATCTAGGATTGTGATCCAAGAAATTACAGTGCAAAAAGGTTCAGCGTGCATGCATATGGCAATGAAGAGTGCATTGAGTGAGACGACGAATACTTTCAAAGCCAAAAAACAACTTGCTTAAAATGACAGAGCCCACCACAACTAGGAATTCATATTATAGGCGATATGGGGTCAGTAGGTGAATCGTCGCTGAGTAGTTCAAAGAGTTAGACTTGCTTGGCAAATTGCTCAAAGTTTTTCAACCAACTTCTTGTAATTGACGTTACAACCCCTGAAACTAAAATGAAATAATGAACAATTGAAATTACATTATGACCGTACTACTCATCACCCTGGAATACTTAGGATTTTTCTAATTTTACCAATATTTTGCCTTTTAACTACGATTACCCTTAAGAATGTTTTCACCCATTCTTTCATTGAGCAATTTCAAATATTTATCCCAAAACATGGGTTACTTAGATTTCACAAAACCAATCGAACAACAATCAAGTATCACCCATTACAAATTAATTAGATATAAAACATAAAAACTAAGGACATTCAAATATCAAAAAATCACAGGCGAATGAATCAAATCAAAGTCAATAATACACCAATTTATTCCTACAAGAGACGCCCAACACACGTCAATGTTATTCTTATATTGCAATTGAGTTCAAAATTTTCAAAAATAAACTCGGGGTTTAGTGATTAACCTTTAATTTTGACAAAAATAATTCCAAAATTCTAGATGGATAAGAAATCCTATACCAAGCACTAATTACCACCTACAATACTAATAGCAAACGGATATCTAGAAAACAATACCATGATATGAAGTTGAGGAATTCAAAATTGGGGAAAGTAAGGAAATTTGAAGTTTTCAGATTTTTTGCCATAAATAACTATTCAGTTCCTTTCCATTTGGAAATGTAAGGCAGCTTTGCCGACCTACTCGGTGGTATTCCGAGTGGTCATATATCCCACCTTTCAATAAGATCTTTAATTTTGTGGGGATTAAATCAGTGGTCTGAGACTAATTTGTGGAACAGGTTGGTCATATGACAAACGACTTCTCCAATTTACTGACTTCTACAGGCTCTGGATTACACTTATGTTGTGAAAAAAAGGAAAACATTCAATCTCCCAAATCTATTCTGCGTAGGGATGAAACTTCTATCGCCCACTTGTATTTTTCCACACTTCCTTTCCTTTTTCCAACATGATTAACACACCATTATTTATAAAAGTAAAATCCTATGAATATAAAACTTTGGGTTCCCTCCTTAGAAAGGTTGCATTTAATGTGATTGCACGACACACGACCTCATTTTTGTTCAAAATTTTAATCCACTAGGTGACTCCTTTTTCTTTGTTGGGTCGGAACGAGGAAACACATGTTCTAGAAGTAATTAAATTAGGTTGATGGACCAGATGTGTGTGCCACCAATCTTATTTAACAGTTCGACATCCTCCTTCTTCAATACGACGTTTCAATCTTACTTATTGAGCTTATGTAGAATGACCAATAACATGTTCTCAATACGTTTACTTTCATTGTCTTTAAAATGTATTCACTCATGAGGGCTATCTACCTCCCCTTACTGCTGCAATTGTCTTCCACCTTAGCTACCTTTGTGGTAAAATTGTTAAGATGAGTAGCCAGTGCTTTAAGACTAATGTCTTGCTTGAGATCATGGTTCATCTCAATTAATTTCGACTACTACTTTCAGCCATATTCTCAAAAATTAACTTACTAAAAGAAAAACAAAATTAAAAATGGAATTAGTACACTCTAACTGATAAGAATAAAAATTATATCAAAATATAAATTCTCTTTTGACATCAATTCCGCTACCGACGCCATTTTGAAGCTTATCATGACCAAAAAAACTACTTGCAGTTCAAGTTTATAGGATCGTGAAAAATATAGTAAGCCAACCAAAGGTTGGGTTCGTGTCCCAAAGAGGATATTTTGAGAATATGTAGTTAATTAAAATTACATTTTAATTAGGCATATCAAAGGTGACACGAAACTGTTCTACAAATATCAAAGGTGTTTTATCACAAATATTCAAAAAATCAAAAATTAACAACGAATCTAATCAACGAGAGAAGAAATTTTTGGAATGTGACACTAATATATATTAATTTTGATTATTTGGTACATTCTTTCAATATAAGATTTAAAAAATAATAGGTACTAGGCTAAGATTTATATTGGAATAAGTTCTCTATCGAGCAACATATCCCGTTTCAAATGTGTTCTTCCCATGCACCCATTTGCCACAAGAAGACTAGCCTATTTCATACCCCACTCACTCCTCAAATATGAGTGTTAGGATATGGGATTAGGTCTCACCCTCTTGGAGTTAACCTCATTTTGACACACTCATTAGGCCATTAATCTAGTAGTCTTGGTTTCGTGACTTCTCTTTCGAGAAAGTCGAAAACACAATGGTAAAATTGAATTCATTAAATTAGAACACAACTACTAGATGAAATAACAATTAAACTATATTTAATATAAAAACAAGCATTACACAACAACAGTATTAACACATGTTCGCTAAATCACGCGCCAAGAATATGGGGTTTTAACCATATATAATGAAATGTAATTTATACATTAAATGACGTTGAAATAAAATACGTGTGAGAAAATATGTCATGATTTAGATAAAACAAGAAGAAGGAACGAGTCCCACTTCCAAATTAAAAGAAACAAAACCCTCTTATTCTTCAAGTCTTTCAAAACACATACAAACTTGAGAGTAAAATTATGAAAAGTACTATTAAATACAAAGAAATTATGATACTATTTTATTGTATTTTGAAACTCCCTAAATTGATAGTAAAACTATTCTTTATAGTTTTATTAATTGATGTTGTAGTGGATCACTAGACGACTTAAGTAGGAATCATTGATAAACTTGGTTATTCACCCTTTGTTTTGTTAATTACCTTTCATTCTTGCCCACAACATATCCTATCATGGACAATTGAGCTATATAGTATTCTTTAGGGAACTCATCTGAGTTGCGCCAACTGCATCTTTCTCTCATCGATTTGATTGTTTATAAGGGTTCAATACACTAGAACAAAAGGTGAAGTAGGCCTCATTGGCGATCAACCAAGTGGACTCAGCGATCTTTAGGCTTCCATTTCTTCATTCCTTTGAGCCTTTTAGCCTTTGTTTTTTGAAACATAATATTCATGCTTTACTTCAAACTTCTTATAACTGACGCTGCATGAAATATGAGTTTTAAAGACCATTTGTTCACAAAGGGATATGAACCCGGTTGTTATAATATAATTATGAAAAGTATATTTTTATCTCAATATCCAAAAGGGAATTATATTGTTTCTTTAAAAATACTATAACATGACGTTAAAACTTATTTAATTAATAAAAGTATGTAATTTTGCCCTCTTTTCCTTTTTCCTTAACGTACCCTCCTCTCCATTTTAAATATTAGTAGTTCATCAATCCCCTCCAGATTAGGGTTTCAAACACTAATCATATCTCATGTCCAAGATATGAATTTGAACCATGAAAAAGCGTTCTCATTTCCGTTTGTGTTATTTAGAAGAAGATGGAGAAGAAATAAAGGTAGATGGAGAAGAAATAAAGGTAGACCATCCTATTTCCTATTGGATCGAAATTAGACTGATAACACCATCAGGTATAATGCTAATTTTTAGCGCTGGCACAGGACTAATCTAGGATATAAGGTCGAAAAATCGTGTTCTAATTCTATTTTTTATTCTATTTGTTTTATTCCTCTTGATTAACAAGAGATTCTAATGTGATGTTTATGGGAGAAAAATATTTTGTTTGTTACTTATGTCGTCATCAACTATTAATCATACAATTTATTTAAAGGTATTATCTTACCATTTTGAATGTTAATTTTTGTTCAAACTAATAGGGTTATAATCACAATTGTTAACAAGTGTATATATGATAGTATAATCTTTTTCAATTATCCATATTCTGGCTTAAGAAATAAGAACTTTTGACATGTCTATTTCAACCTGCAATCTGCATATTATAATTTCTATTTTCCATTGCTTTCAATTTCTTTTATTCTAGTTGATTTCACAAATTTGAACTATAGGGGAAATAAAGTACATTTCCTGAAATTTAACATTTATTTTGATGGTAAAAATCAATACTGATTTGTACTTTTTTGGGTATTGTTGTGTATATCTATTTAGTTTTAGTTATTTCCTTAATATTTCAGATTTTGCTTCACAAATTTATTACATTTCTAGTAAACAATATGTTTGGAGCAAATCATGTGATTGTATGTTACAGTTTTACGATTCATTTAATATTATTTTTACATGTTAGTAAGATTATACTGAACTTTCATGAAATATTTCGAGAAAATAGGAAATAACATAGAGTTTAATATATTGAATTTGTATTAAAGCTAGTTAGATTTCCTTATTTTCAAAAATAGTAAAAGTAAGTGTATATCAGCTCACATTAAAATTGGACACAAAAATGAAATAATTTCAAAAACAAATTACTCAAGAGTGTTACTTCAACCTGCTTTTCGATCTCAAGTTTGAGAGCCTCACTTCCTTCGTATTCTGAGAAAATGTCCTCAATATGATATGTGATGCTAGAAGAGAAATTTGGAGTAAGTTTCACTTTTAAAACAAAAATAGTCTCTTCCTAATTGGTGAGGATCTGAAATATTGTCCTCTTAAAAAGGCTTTCCATGCTATTAGGATTTGCACAACTCAATTCAAGAATTAGAAATTTTTTAACCTTTTTCCCATTGAAGTCGTTCTTAAGCATTTTGTCTGTTCCACCAATAATTCTACCTTTATAGTATAGTCTTTAAAAACCCATTAACCAAAATCACCATTTTATGACCACTCCTTTCTATTTAAATTTGTCTTATCTTGCCAGCCGCTTTTAGTATAAACACACCATAGTTGAAAACATTAGTTTTCTTGTTTATTTTTTCGTATTGAAGGCATTCAGGAGTAATGTATCCCATTTTTCCGGAAATAAGTATTGAGGTTGGATACTTTTTATGATCAATATGTCTTGCTAGCCTAAAATTGCCAAACGTTCCATTGTTGCTCCCAAGAAGCGTAATGTTACTGGTCTGAAGTCTTTTTAAGTTACTTGTTGCTTACATTCTTGATGCAAATAAGTCAGAGCAGATGCCAGACCAACTACTACATTGCACCTATAACGCCATTTCAGGAAATTCCCATGATCGAATTCCTGATATTAGACTAGAGGAAGACTCTTAGAAGATATATATATAGAGACAGAGAGAGAAAGTGCAACACTTATCTATATGATTAACCTAACATTGACCCCCCCAAACACACACAAAAACATATAGTCAAAGTAAGTAGATTATAAATTACTATGACCCTTATATGATAGAAAAATTCGCTGTTTATAGAATGTAATCTTGTTAGAATGACTTGTAGGATAACAAAATGAAACAAAACCCAAAAAGTTAACTTGGAATGAAAAAATAAGATTGTCAGACAGAACATTTTGTGCATTATAGCAGAAATTTATCAATCAAAACAATAGAGTTCTACTGCTTTAAGCAATCAATTAATAAGACTATGAGAAAGGAAGCACACTTTCCAAAGTAACAATCAAACAAGAACACATTGTTGTGGCTTCAACATAATACTAGTTTCTATTATTTTAACCATTTTGTTATGTTGTAATCTCTATTATTATTATTATCAATCAAGAATACATAAGTGAATGTTATTTCTTGTAACAACCATAAAATTGCTATGCTAGATAATACTAAATGTGTCTAGAATGCGTATGATTAGACCGGGTTCACACGGATTGATGAGCATAAAACTAGAACTCTAAACCCTTATAAAATCCAAGACAACAAAGTTGGGGAGTTTTTTTAGCTAGGAAAGTTTGGGTCCAGCCATATAGGGCTCCTGAATATGAAAATTTAATCGGATGAGTCTTTACCGGACTTAAAAAGTTAAAATCTTATGTTTGGAGGGTCTAGGGGTAAAATGGTCTTTTCCCAGGCAAAGTGTATTATTTTAATTACCTAAATATAAATTAATATTTAATAATAAGGTAGCGGGGGTTATTTGTGGGGAGAGGACCAAAAATTGGCTTATTAGAGCGAAGTCTTGATCTTACACGGGTTTTCGAACCTAGGGGGAAGACATGAATTAAATTTTTTTTTTAAATTAAATTGGTAAATTAATGTCAAGTAATTAATATTTATTATTTGATAGGTTGATTTAAAAAAAGGGGAAATTCAGAAATTTTATATTTAATAAACCTTATTTTACTAAGTCCTAAACTTTGACTCCTAAGGGACTAATTAAAACTTCCACTCTATCATCGTTTTTCTCTCCTCAAACATTTTCAGATCATTATCTCTTCTCTCACGTCTCCTTCAAAAATTAAATTCAAAGAACAGAATGATATACCATGTTCTTTCCACTTGAAGAACTCACCACAAAACATAAAAACAAAAAACGAAATCTATCACGTAGGTAAAGAAAAGGTTGTCCGTCCAGTTCATGTTGAACTTTTGGTGTTGGACGTGTTGTTGGATGAGTTATTTTAGCAGAAAAGGTTGTCCGTCCAGTTCACGTAGGTTCTCTTCTCTCTTTGTTCCTTTCCCAAGAGACCCCTAACATTTAGACGAATCTACTCAGAAAAATAGGGTTGTTCCCCGTTGCATGTCCCTATCACTAGCTCCCATTGAATCGTAGGTTGGTTAAGTTTACTGGTAGAAAAAAAGGGATTAAATGTGGTTTCGTGACGATATGTATTTATATGTATGTTCGGAATTATGTTACTTATGTTAATGTTTTTCAAAAATGTAACTATGTGTGTTAGGTGTGTTGTCGTGGCTATTGTTCACGGTTCAGGTTTTGAAATGGAATGTTAGTTCTTTATATTTCATTTACAAATATTTATGTAAATCCTGATGTTCACATGAGTTGAAATGTGGTTGGCTTGAGTGATAATATCTTGGCTAAACGAATCCATAAAAATCCACCTAAGAATGTATTAAATTATCTACGAATTACCCTATGAATTTAACCGTATTAAAAACTGTTTGAAAATGAGCTGAAAAAACTTTACAAAATCACTCAAACTGGTAAGATTGGTTTTCGTCTAAAACATAGTGAACAAATCTTAAATTTTAAAAATAAGTGTAAATTTTGGTGAGATCATTGAGGGATCGAACCGATACCTCACCCGTTTAAAATATAATATAAAAACATAAAGCAATGAAATGTGGTTAAGGGGAGTCGAACTGGAAATGTTGGTCTTGAAAAAAATGTACCCATAAAATTTAAAACAAAATTTTTTTTTTGGGGAAATGAGAGGAGGGGCTTCGAACCCCCAACCTTTCTGATGAAGCTTCGAATTAAAAAATTTAAAAGAAACGAAAAGTCAGGTGTGGGAATCGAACACACGACCTCTAGGCGGAAAAAGAGAATTAAAAGAAACTAAAGTTAGGGTGTGGGTTTTCTATCCCACACCCTCATTGTCAACTTAAAAAAGTCAAGAAAATTGAAATAAAAATAATAAGGGGTTGTGGGTTTCGATTCCAGAACCCCTCGGCCAAAGAAAATAAAATGTAAAGGAATGAAATTTAAAGGGAAAACGAATGTGTTGTGCTGCGATCTTGGGTCCCCAAAATGTTTGGACAAAATAAAACTAAAGGAAATGTAAGCGTTATCCACGCGGATTCGAAATTGGGTTACCTTTTCCCAAACTCCGTAGTACATAAGTGCCTACGTGAAAAATGTCAACATAATATGACTACATAGATCCAAAATTGAGATCGTTGCATACATACCAAGAGCATAAGTCTTTTGTACTGCCTAATTTAGGAAGATATGACTCCTCAATTAAACGAATTATGAGTTGAAGCCTCATTGGATGTATGTATAGACCCCCCCCCCCCCCCATTATAAGTCTAGCATTAGCATACGGTACGAAGAGTGAAGCCTCCTAATATGTATGTAAGGAAATATTTAATATGAACAATGAAATAATTAAAACCTCGAAGAGTTAAGTTAAGAGTGTGAAACACATAAATGGCAGAGTGCATTGGCATAAGATTAAATGAACATTCACGTAAAAAGGGTTGAGTAATTATAAGTATAAAATGTGCTAATACTAACGATTGTGGTGAACACGTCATATGAGGCTAATGTAAAATATGAGAGCAATCTCAAATGATCCTAATTAAATGTTACAAAAATTTACTCACCTATGAGAGTGTAAATATAATGAAGCGATCGGTCTCTATGAACCTTTTAATGAAAGTATTGAGATTAACACACTTAATAATAATGATGAGATGATAAATCATCTATTGATCTATGACGTCCTCATTCTAGAAGTCATCTTCTAAAACATATGAATACAGTGTAATGGAACTTTATATTAAGCATCGATAGACTAGCTATGAGTGGTCATGCCTTCTTTCGGGATGGTATGAGGGGTTCGAAAACTTCTCGTGATATAGATTTCCGGCATGCCGGATATAGTATATTTCATATCTCCTTATCGTTTAATTATATACTGCCCAATATAGCTATTTGGGCGGGTTTTACATTCCCATGTAAGCTAGCATGTTGTGGGTCACCATGGCCAAGATTCCCACCTCTCTTTCGGTGTGGGGGGTAAGTAACAGGATTTCATGAGCTCCACATGGTTATGTCGGTTTCTAAAGATTAATGTTCCCCATATATGAATGAGGGCCAGCCTCCAAATGATGTACACAAAGAAATCAATAATACCAATGATGTTAGTATAGGATAATCAATAGGTAATTTAGACCTAAGTAATGACACTAGGTCACTCTTGATCATTGCATATAGTTGGTGTTCACACTAGTCTATGAACGAAATAAAGTGAAGTATGTATGAATGAATGAAGCAGACTCTGTGTTTGCTAAAGAGGGCTCCCTAGTTGAGGTCCCATATGTTGATCCAACATTTTGGGGAAGTCTTAATGTCAAGTCCATGATTCCAAGGTCCCATAGAATATGAATGAATGATATGAAAGATGTTATGTGTTTTATGCAAAACGATATGTGTTATGTGTAAGACGTTATATGTTGTGTGCAATATGTTGCGTATGATGATGCACATTACTCTCATAGCTTACTTTCCTAATCCAAATTGACAAGTCCTTTGCCTTTCCTAATCAAAATTTCGCTGCTCCACTAACTTTCCTAATCGAAATTTAGCATGTCTACTTACTTGACTTTGCATAAATCATGATGTTACGAAAAAGATGTTTTTACTCATGAATTTCCTTGGTGGCTGCTTGCATATACCCATACTTAGTACAAGTGTCTACTAATCCCATAAAGTTCTACAATTTTAGATGCAGGCTCAAGTGGACGCTAGAGCTTACAGGTTGTCATTACAGCTATCCGAACGTGGATCTTTCATGAGGACTTTGTAGGCTCTCATGCTTTCGATGATGTCTTTATTTATTATCTGGCTTACATGTAGTCCATAGCTAGTGGATCATGTTCTACTATTGTTTCTTTCCACTTTCATTTCTTACTTTGTATTGTCTTTTTTTTGCAAGAACACGTTTAATGCAATTATGAATTGTTTCTTTCGTTTAATTATGTCTATATTAAATGGTTTATTTGTTAAATCTTATGATATTAAGTTTAAAATGTTTAGCATGAAATAATAAAAAAAAAATTTCCAATTTAAATTTACCTAGGATAATAGTAAGAATTGACATAAATAGGCTCAGTATACGGACCTCTTAGAGGTCAATGGAGCCGGTCTCATCTGGATCTAAGATTCCGGTGTGACAAAGTTTTGATCAGAGAGAACTAGGTTAATTTCCTAGGATTTAATAAGTTCACATTTCAAACCCCACATTGAGTAGTTCTAAGGAATGGAGTGAATGCATTACTATCGGGTTAGAGAAGGACTCTGATGCGTAGGATAATTCCCTCTTCTTATCTTATCGTGCCCTTTTCATAGTCTAAATTTCTTTGTCTATAACACGTATTTTAAAACAGAACATATGGGATTCAGGAAAGATGGAAAAGATGGATTACGAGGAGGAACACAGGCTGAGAGATTAGAGGAGCAGCTGATGGGGTAAACAAAGTTCCTCCCCAGGCAACAGCTGCTGAAATGGAGTTGCCTGTTAACCAAGTTGAGTTGACAGTAAGAGAAGCGAGGACTGCCTTGGTACAGATGGCCCAATCCATTTGTTTACAAGATAAGGCTATGACAGCCCAGGTGGAGCAACAAGGTGTTCCCAATAAGAACACACCTGCCACTACTATGGCTAAAAAGTTAAAGGACTTTACGAGGATCAATTCTCCCATTTACTGGATCTAAGATTGTGAGAATCTAAAGGAGGAGTGTAAGGAAGCTATGCTTCCATGATAGCATGGACACACTTTAGCAGTGTAGGGTACGGCTTAGGTGTGATAGTAAAGTAGTTACAGCAATTGAAATACAAAAACGCAGGAAAGGAAGAAGGAAAGAGGGGGGAAGCACATTTAGGGGCATGGAATAGGTCAAGGCAAGCAGGAGATGAGAATTTCAAGGAAACAAGTACACCAAAAACCGAACTACAACCCGGATAAGCCCAAGGTTGGTAAAGGAAACTCGCACTCACACCAAGGGATGAAACAGTAAAGATTCCTTAAGGGAGTTTCTATTGACCAGGGATGCAAGGGTAAGGAGGCCCCTTATTAATGGGAAAACAGTGTACGGGCCTATACGGTTATTGAAAGACAGAAAGATGGCCCAACACCTATAGAATGTGTATCGATGATCAGTAGCTCAACCAAATAACTATCAACAATAAATGTTCCACTCCCAAGAATAGAGAGAAGTTCGAAGAAGACCGCCCAAGGATGAGTTCTCTTGAAGATTTATCTTCAATCAGGGCCCATCATCTTAGGGTTAGACATAACGATATAACAAAGACATCCTTTCGTACCCGTTATGGTCATTATGAGTTCCTATTATGTCATTTAGTCTCACGAATGCACCTGCTCCATTAATGGATATCATGAACAGGGTATTCCGTTAATAACTTTACTCCTTCGTCATAGTATTCGTTGATGACATTCTTATCTACTTTAAGACCAAGGAAGAGCATGAACAACATTTGAGACTAAACTTGCAGGTACTTAGATAACACCAACTATATGCAAATTAAACAAGTGTGAATTCTAGCTTGGATAAGTGACCTTCCTGAGTGATGTTGTGTTAGAAAGAGGTGTAGAGGTTATCCGAGGAAGACTGAAGCTATTAAGAACTGCAGGTTCTTCGGATTTGCTGGTTACTACTGCAGTTTGGTGGAGGGTTTTCTTCCATTGTTTCCTAACTGACAGCTTTGAATAAAGAAGAAGGACAAGTTAGAATGGATGGAGGCTTGTAAGAAGAGTTTCCATGAAATCAAGGATAGACTCACTTAAGCCCCGGTGCTTACTTTGCCTAAGTATGGTGAGAATTACACTTTGTGTTGTGATGAATATAGGGTTTGTGTTGGTTGTGTTCTTATGAAGGTTGGTAAAGTTATATCATATGCGTCCAGATAGCTGAAGGTCTATGAAAAGAATTATACGATTCATAACGTGGAGTTGGAAGCTCTGGTTTTTGCACTGAATATGTGGAGGCACTATTTTGTTGCGGTGCATGTGGATGTGTTCATAGACCACAAGATTCTCCAGACTTCACACAAAGAGAGTTAAATCAACTTAGAAGAGATGGTTAGAGATTTTGAAGGACTATGAAATGAATGTCCACTACCATCCAGGTAATACTAATGGTGAAGATGATGCTTTGAGTAGGATGAGGATGGGAAGTAAAGCCCACTTTGAGGACGAGAAGAAGAGAAGAAGAAGTGGTTTGAAAGAATAATGACTGGCCAAGACTTGGTGCGTTTTTCCTTCTTACTAGGTGGGGTTGTTTTGGTTCATCCTAGGTATTGATCATCCTTAGAGTTGAAGTCAGGGAGGTTCAACATCTTGACGGGTTTAATTATCTGCAATACCTCATTTTTTCTAAAATTACCCTTCTCCCTTTTCGCCCGCCCTCACCGCTTGCCGAGCGCGGCCAGTAAGCGCGACCCAGGCTATTTCTTCTATTTGAATGATATTTTTGCGTACCAGGTAGTGATATCCTTCCTGATACCCAATTACTCCATTTCACAGCGACACGATAGGTGCTCCCTCGTACCTTCACCTCTCGTGGCTCTCCAAGGATGACTGTCCCATCAGCCTGCACTGACCGCCAACCTAAACTCGATTCAGCTAGCCACACCGATACCTCTCTGGATGTGATCCACATTATGTTGAGTGGACACACCCTCATTAAAAAATTTCATATTATTTCCAAATTTCCTTATCATCCACAATTCATTATCAACTCTTACTCGCTTGACTCCACTGTCCTTTCTAACATCACTACATATCTCTGCCATCCTCCAGTCCATGACTTCGCTCTTTCTCTATATGTTGCAGGTCATTGTGTCCTTTTACTTCACCAGTTGCTGTACGAGTATTATGCACGGCTCGCCATCCCTTAATTGCTATCCCCCGCTTCGACGCGCCGAGAACCATCCTCACACCCCTCTCTCCTCTTACTTAGGCGAATCAATGTCTACGATTGAGACTGCGTTCGATGCGGAGAGGATGATCCGCGTCAGGAACAGCGGCCTCGCGACAGAGAGACGGCGAACGCAGCTGGAGCGACACAGGGAGAGGCTCGACCATAGAAGGGTGACGATGCACGAACAGCCCGCCGCGACCTGAGAGGGACCATGGTGACGGCGGCGGGTAGAGCGCGCACCTCGTTGGGTTGCCCCACGACCTCACGGCCGTCTGGCACTATCCTGACGCTGACTCCCCTTCTGGATGACTCTGAGAGCATCTCGACTTTCAGTCCGCACGAGACTGTGAATATGTCACCCCATGCACAAGAAGCGTTGCCCAGAGCTTACATCACACATGTGTGTGTTTCTAAGAGCGTATGTACGTCCTAGCGTGCAAATGATTGGCTCCCCGGAGCGGGGCGCCGTGAGACGGCGCAGGCCCGCCGTGGCGACGCCGGCCAAGAAGAAGAAAAAGGGAGAGTAGCGGGAAGCAGGATAAGTAAAATAATTTTATTAGATTGTGCAAGATTGCATGGGATGCTTTGTCTATATGTTAGATAGAGGCGCTCAGTTTTTCACTTTAAATTTCTTGAAGATGTCCTTACTGAGAAAAGGTTACGCACGAAGGGGGAGCAGGGGGAAGGGGGCAGAAGGCACGACAAGGACGTGTAAGGAGAAGTCGCCATCATAATAATTCTTAATATAATTGATGGGGCGATCGACTGAGGAGGCTACACATTCATAGAACAGTGGAGGGCATGTTGAGGAGGAATGTTTATGATTGACTTCGAGGAAAGTCTTAATGTCCATTACCAATATTCCAGGTTCCATTGCATATGATGAATGATATGAATAGGTGTTATGTGGTATATTCAGGACTATGATTATTGTGTGGTATGTGTAAGACTGATGAGATGGTGCAATATGATGCGTATGATGATGCAGGTTACTCTCATGGCAGACTTTCCTAATAAAATTTTTGGCAAGTTATTGACTTTTCCTAATCAAATGTAGCAGGCCAGTAACATTCTTTAATCCAATTGATAAATCTACTGACTTGGACTTATATAAATCAGGTTTTTAGGAAAGAGTTGTCTTAATCATGATATGTACATGGTGTTGTGCGATTATCCCCTATACTTAGTACAAGTGTTTACTAATCCCATACAATTCTAAAATTTTAGGTGCTGGCACAGGTGGACGCTAAAGCCTATAGGTTGACGTTGCAGCTATTCGAACGTGGAGCTTTCATCCATACTTTGTAGGCCCTCATGCTTTCGAGGATGTCTACTATAATTATATAGCTTAGATGTAGTCCATAACTAGTGGAGCGTGTTCCACTAGTGTTTCTTTCAAGTTTCATTTCAGACTTTGTATTGGTGCCTTTTTGGCAAGAATAACTTTAATGCAATTATGAACTATTTCTTTCATGTTATTTATCTCTATCTGAGAAGGATGGTGATTTGTTGAAATCCATGGATGTTAAGTTTAAATGTTAAGCCTGAGATAAGAACAACAAGAACTTCAAAATTTTCTGCTTAAAATTAACCTAGATTGACTGTAAGAATGACCGCGTATATGTAGGCTTGTCTGCGACCTCTGAGGAGGTCAACGGACACTGATAATCGTCCGGGACTAGAATTCCGATCGTGACATTCATTAAATTAATTTAAATTTCAACCAGTCTTTAAAGGTACCATTATTGTTTATCTAAAATTTCCTAGAAACATCTAAAATATTAATTAAGGTTGTTGGGATCCTAACTAAAAAATTATTTCTATAAATTTATCAACCGAAATAATTTTTTCTTATATTATTTGTTATAGAAACAAGATGTTCAATGGATTGAGCTCGTCTAGTGGACAAATATCAAGGCCTCTATTATTGACTCGTACGCAAATTGTGACGTTAAATTTCCTTTCCATTCTGGATTACTAAACATAATTTTGCCTTAAGGAAAACATATAATTAAACACCTGTTAAAGATTAATCTTCTATTCTTCATGGTGATGAACTTTCGATGCAAAAGTCTCTAGTCTTTTCTATGTACTGACCAAGACATAACCATCAATTGAAATCTCTTTTCACCCTTACTACACTTAACCTTCATGTTCCGTCTTCTGATTAATATTGCTTCTCTACTTAACCATTAGTAGTTTTCCTATTTCACTTGCTTGAGCTCTTCACCTCATATTTTTCTTGGCACTTACTTTTGTTATGCATTTAAAATACAGGAAAATGCTCTCTTGAGTGTCATTATTTTGGTAACTAAGAACTTTTTGTTACCATAATAAGATTTAAAATGCAGAAAAAACCTTACTACTAAATATTGAGTGCAGTGATTAAAGTTATAATAAAAACTTTTAGACAACAAACCTATTTGTTAAGTAGGATAGAAGTTTAAAGTTTCCAATTCCTAGATATCCTAGGTTTGGAATTCCCTAAAGATAAACTTGCTGGACTAGTATCTTCACAATTACTTCAACAGGGTGTAACTACTGTTGGAATATTAGGTTATTCCTCTCTTGCCATATGTTATACACACCAACAGACAAACATATCCTATATACTCTAGAAACATTTATCTTCTGTCTATAGTTTGTTACAACCCAATCAATCTCCTGCTTCTTTGTCGTCATGCTCTCATTACTCCTTGAATCTACATCCCAATTGTTGTAGACACTGGACACTGAAAGATTAAATGAAAGATACTCTCCAAATCAACATAACATAGTGGGTAGCTTTGATAAAATATTATGGGTGTATAAATCTTCGTGGTGTTACTAATCTTACAATGAAAATTCTTTGCACGAGCCAAGGTTATTAGAAGTGAGTCTTCTCAATTGTACTTTATGATGGGTTCCAAAAGACTTTTGGTACAGAGACTTGTATGACAAAGTACTCATTTGTTGAATATCTAGCTCAGTATACCGTGCTTTCTCCACATACTTCTTGGATTTTATTATATCATAACTAATAAAACACTTGACAAAGTTTATAAATCTTAATTATAGGTTTAAATTATTGTAATAAAGAAATATTCTAACTTTTATTTTTTTTCTTACTTTTAATGATTTAAGATGGTTATAGTTATTAAGATTTTTTTTCTATCAAGTGTCTTCCTAATTTCATATTTGAACACTAGTATAATGTTGTGTATATTATAAGTATTATAATATTTATATCACTTTTTTTTTGTATAAATTATCCATAAGCTCTGTGATCATTTCTTTAATTAATATACTATATGATATGATTTTCATTTACTCACATTGTTGATAGTATTTTTTCTTCTTTTCGTAGAAGGACAAAGCATGAAAGATGCAGTGATTGAGTCTATCTTGTTTATCAATGCTTAAAAAGAATGGACGAACTGGATCTGAATTTTAGTTTGGCAAATCTAGTAAAAGTTCATATCGATTGTCGTTGTCCTTTTTATGGGCTTCTTTTAAATTCACATTTGTACAAATCTACAATAGAATTAGAAACTGATGAATTGGTAATTTGTAACTTTTTTTATATTTAAAATAAAGTTTATATAGAAATTAATTATTTTGTATATTCATTTATAGATTAAACGTGAATGGTTGAATAAATATGACAAGATGAATTAGCATTTGACTTCTATATCAAATAACTTAATTTATAACGTTTAAAATACTAGACAGTCAAAAGAGAATCAGCAAAGGGAAAATTCACAATGAGCGAAAGGAGATGTTATCGCTACTAGTAAACATAATCACCGGAATAATTGTCGTCTCTTTAGGATTTTTAACAACCGAGTTATCAATCCAGTCGTTAACTTTTAATGAGCAAGCGTTTAACGACTGGTGATGACCAAATTTTTTTAGATCGCTAAATACTTTTAACGATAAAATTAGGAATTTTAATGACCTAATTTCCTTTCGCTAAATGTCATTTTTCTTGTAGTGTGAAACTTAAGAGTTTATGATTAGTCCTCGAATAGGAATCATTTAGACAATATAGGAATAAAAGTCATTTCCTTTACATTAAACCTTCACCTGAAGTAACCTCATGCTATACCTTCTGAATGCATGGAAAGAGTCCCATACCACAATACATACTAAAGTACCATATTAAGGTCACAAAAGTTAACTTAGCCTCCCTCCATCCCTAGTTTGAACAATACTCATTCATATGAGACATAGACATTACTTAGGTAGTATCAATACTTTCGGACCATCATCTAAGGCAACCCTAAGTCATACTTGTGCAATGTATGAGTAGGATCCTATACTACTATTCACACTAAGTACTTATTTAAAACTACCATGGACAAGGTATCATCATTTTCATTGAGTATAGTCCTTTCATAACAATTCATATATATCAGGTTAACACATTAGATTTTTATATCATATCAAGGCACATTGATTGTTTTCATAATCCTTATATCATATACACCTTAATCAACCTCAAAACATAGTCAATACATTTAAATTCAACATCACATCAACCTATCATCCTAATGTAAGGTATACTCTAATATAATATCATGACTTAACCATATTTAATCACAATTGGAAGTAAATATAGAGATTCCAAGGCTTACTAAGTCTCCTTCACGGTTCATCATTTAGGCCTTACTATAAAACAACTATTGTAGCCAATTTATAAGTACAACATCATAATTCAATAATAAACATGATAATAATACTAGAAGATTCACTACACCATAATTAAATACAAATTAATGCTTAAAACAAGATTACTTAGGCCAATTTCCATAACCTAGATCACATGTAAAGATTAGCATGAAAGACAACAATTCATTCTAATTTTTTAAATTATTTGTGTAGCGACATCATCTAATAGTGATTTAACCGATAATCAAGGCAATTGAATTAATCACAACCCAATTTACATCAACTTAAACCTAGGGTTATGTTTAACAATCATAATCTCCAAATTGAACAAAACAATCAAAATTGATCATAAGAAAGTTAAAATACATGTTAATGTATCCATTATATCCTAAAGAAACCATAAAAAACTTAGTTAACAGCATCAATTTAGTAATTGGATAAAACCCAAATGAAAACACAACTTTTGAAATTCATTCTGAAGGAACCCTTTGAGGAAAGAGTCTCAAAGGTGAATTAGATCCCACACCTTAACGTTTGATGAAGATTTGAGAGTGAAATCGTCCCTTTCCATCCCCAAAACCTCCCCTAATTGTCTTCAATGGTGGCTTCCATATAGAGAGAGAAAGAAGAGAGAAGGAATAGAGTTTATTTTGTAAGTTATGTTTAGATTAATGACGGTTTGGGTCTTTATATTGGGGGTTAAATTAGTTAATTAATATTCCTTTAATCCTTAAATAACCCGTAAACCCCGCAATTATTTTAATTTGACTTAAGTTAAATTGTGCAGAAAAATGGACCCTCAAAGATAGAACCCTGTCAAAGGTCCGTCTGCGAGTCGACGGGTATTGTTACTTCCTTGCTGCACAACAATCGTTGAGTTCATAGACATTGAATCTGAGTTCCTTCAACATTTAGTCAATGTGTGGGACGGAGGTGGGCATCGAAGCCCCATCGATCCACACACGAGCCTTTGATGGATTCTTGATGTTGCACAATACCTAGGCAGTGTTGCGTCCTACGTGCTTGGGTCCTCCTCAAGGGCCCTTGGTTGGTCCTTTCGGAGTTGTACCAGGATGTTTCGACCACGAATCATCCTTTAAACTATTATATGCCCTTCCACCTAATTTCATGAATTTCTGACTCCTAAAAGCTAGTTAAGTAGACTAAGTCACGCCAGTACCCCTTAGAACTAGTTTTTGAATATCACTAACGTTCATGGACGTTTTTTGTTTTTAAAATTGATAAATGACCTATATTAATTAACGTAGGCCTTAAAAGATGTTAGACCCCATGGAACCTATGTTAGTGTATAAGACTCATCTTGGATTTTAAAAATGTTACATTATCCCCCACCCCTTATGAACATTCGTCCTTGAATGACACTAAAAGTCTTCTGAAGGAAGGAATAGACTCAAGACTAGCAGCCCAAGCAATCAACATTATACAATCAATATAAATCATATGATTTCAACCAGGAAAATTTCAAAAAATGAATATCAGACATAATATCAAAAACACGTCAGCATGAGGTAAGTTTCTTCTCACAAACAGACATGGGTCTATATATATTACATGAGTATATTAATACAAAGTTTTTTTAATACTGTCTTGTGTTTTTCTAATTAGTTCCCCTAAAGTTTGTAAGACTCCCCAGGTAAAAAGCATAAAACAAACTCAAATAAACAAAATTTATACCAATTTTTATATTCATGTTTTTTTTAGGCAACAAATTTTATTTTGACTAATCTTTCATTTAATTGTAATTCATTTTTGGAAAGACTTCACGTGATTTTGGATTTTTCATGAAAAAGGTTAATGTTCTAGTAACTAGTGTGTTTCATTAGTTATATACAAGAATGACTAAGATTTTTTTTATGTTGGTTTTTTATATTATCAAAATATAATGTGGGGTAACGGGACGCATGTTTTTTTTTTCGGTCGAAACCTTAATGTTGCACCCGTCAAGGTCGTAGGTGATTCTTCCATAAAACTTTTCGGGAAAACCACATCTTTTTCCTTAACTTATTGACTTGTTTATCAAAAATTTAACAGGAACTTCCTCATTTTAGAGAGGTGTATCCTGCACCCAGGACCCCTCAATATGAAAGAATAGGACTCTGCAGACAACCGATACACTTCTTCAAATAGAAAACATGGAAAACCGGATATCACCGAAGTCCATCACAAAGGAGTACAATCATAGGCAAACCTTACCAAACCCTTTGCACGATCATAGGGATCATGATGTGAGTATGGATTTTTTGAATTTTCCACTCCTCTTCTTCCAATATAAACCACCCCTTTCATTGGTGTGAAAAATTTCAAATAAACCCTTATCAAGTTTTATTTCAAACTTTCCAATGTAGGAATGAACCTTTCTCAAAGGTCGTATAAATCAAATTGGGGACCAAGAAGTCGAGGTTTATCTATGGTAGTGGTTACTTCAAACCACCAATCAGGAGACCAAATTTTTCACCTTCAAACATTACAAGGCTTCATTTTTGGTTATGGGAGCCATGGAAAATGGATGATTTTGTATGAATACTATTATTGTAAGCAAAAACCACAAAAGGAAATGCTGTATCCCATTTGTTTTGTTTATTTTAAAATCAAATAATGCAAGCACTAAGCATATCCTCAATAGTTTGAATTACGCGTTCCTCTTTGTTGACCATCAAATGCGGGGATGAAAAGTAATTTTTTCTTGTACTTCAAATGGGCCTTAGTATCCAACCCCTTTTAGGAATGACCCAAAAACTATATGTAATGTGCACACTTTTTGTTTTATTTTTATGTGTGCAATTATAATGGATAACGGAATTACCATGTTACAAACAATCTTATCTCTTAAGATCCTAGCATAATCTTCCGCTGAATAAGTAGAGTTTACGTAAATAAAGAGAGAGAACTTAGTCAACCAATCCACAACCACCCATATAGAATGACCTTTGAGTCCGAGATAAACCCACTACGAAGTTCATATTGATGTCTTCCCACTTCCAAATAGCAATTTGGATCTTTTGTAGTAAGCCACTCAGCGTTTGATGTTCATCTTTTAGTTGTTGGCAATTGAGAAACTTAGCAACAAACTCCACTATGTCCTTCTTCATACGTTCCCACAAATAAATTTCCCCAATGTCTTGGTACATTTTTCTTAAATCCAGATTAATTGAGTAGAGGGACCCATGGGCTTCTTCTAGGATCCGGCCCCTCAACCTATCCACCTTGGGAACACATAATCTCCCGTGGCTCCATAAAATACCACCCCCCTAGGGAAAATGCCTCATTATGCTTGCTGAGAATTTTTCCTTTAACTCCATCAATGATTTTTCAAGGTGTTGCTTTGCCTTAAGGGTTCGCAATACCACATTCAAATGACCCATGTGATCACCCTCATTCTTTGAATATTCCAAGATATCGTCAATGAAGACAATGGCAAATGAATCGAGATAAGCTCAAAACACTCTATTAATTATGTCTATAAATGTTGCCGGAGCATTAGTGAGACCGAAAGACATTACGAAGAACTCATAGTTCCCATACCTAGTCTGGAAGGCCGTCTTTGGTACATCCTCACTTCTCACACTAAGTTTGTGGTACCTTGACCTCAAGTCAATCTTAGAAAATGATCTTTCCCATTGGAGTTCATCAATGAAGTCGTAAATACGAAGGAGGGTATAGTTGTTCTTTATTGTGAACATATTGAGTTGTCAGTAATCAATACACATTCTGAAGGACCAATCCTTCTTCTTAAAAAACAAAACAAGAGCATTCATGGAGAAATACTAGGTCTTACGAAGCCCTTGTCTAGTAAATCTTGGAGTTGAGCCTTCAAATCTTTCAGTTCGGCCGGAGCAATCCGATAAGGAGGAATTGAAATGGGATTTGTATTCGGTAGCAAATCAAAGCAAAAATAAATTTCCTGTTCGAGAGGAATACCGGGAAGGTCAATAAAAAAACCTCCCGATATTCAATCACAATGGGAACCGACTAAATAGGAGGAATTTCGGAGTTTAGATCTTGGACACTTACAATATCTTATAGACAAACTTTAGACATCATTTTTCATGCTTTTACACAAGAGATGATATGACCTCTAGGAATAGAGTTTCCCCCCTTCCACTCTACAACGGGTTCAGTTGAAAATTTAAACTTCACCACCCTTGTCCTACAATCAATAAAAGCAAAGCAAGCATGAAACCAATCCATACCCAATATAATATCAAAATCAAGCATATCGATATCTACTAGATGAATATAAGAAACTCTACTGGGCAACATTAGTGGAAACTTTTTATATACCCTTTTCGCAACAGCCAACCCAACCATCGAAGTAGACACTATAAAATGTTCATGCAAAATATCAAACATTTTAGCTACCAGAGGGGTAACGAATGATAAATTAGTGTCGGGATCATGTAAGGCATATACATCAATAGAGACGACTTTCGACATACTAGTCACCATGTCGAGAGAAGTCTCTTGCTCACCCCTATAGCAGATAACATAGAAGTGATTCTTCTTAGGAGCATCAATAGAACCACTTGGTAGAGCTTGATCACCTCTCTCTTGACCGTTAATGTTTGGACAATCTCTCATCTTGTGACCACTCTTTCCACATCAAAAGCAATTTTCTGTTCCTACCAAGCACTCACCAAGATGACCCTTTTTACACTAGGCACATTTAGGCTTCTCATTTGGTAAATCTCCACTCCTTCCCTATTTAGCTCTCGGTTTATTTACCTTGTCATCACGAGGCTTAGGGAACTTTAATGGAACTTGATAATAAACCCTATTCTTAAATCTAGGCTTCTCTTGTATTGCAATCTTAATCTTTAAAAAACGTCCATCAAATGATCTTGTTCTGTTAGCATATCTACTATTTATCTTAGATATTGCCTCCTCAACCCTTCTTGCATGCACCATAAGGTGGGAAATGTTCATTTTTTCATGTAGCATGGCCGAATGACACATCACATTTAAGTCCTCCGACCACCCCATCACAAAGAGTCTCATTTCAATTCTAGGATTGGAAACCAAAGAAGTAGAATATTTCGACAACTTAGTGAATTTGAAAAGGTATTCATGAACCCACATACCTCCTTGGCGATGGTTGATGCACTCCACCACTTTAGCCTCCCTCGTCTCCATATGAAAGAAGTGATCAAACCATGATACATGAAAAAACGAACATTTTTACATGTTGCATAACCTTCTACGTATATGAAACATACATATATAAGATAGAAAGATAGTCTTAAAGATTGTCTCATCTCACACCATCTAAATGATCATCACAAATTGGGAATAACCCTACATAAAATGTAAAGAAGCCACAAATAAGCTTAAACAAGTCGTACACAAATTAAAAAGTAATGAACGATTGACAAGTCTGTTATAAAAACCAAAGTGAAATTCATCAGAAGATATTTTCATCACCCACCTTCGGAAGTGAAGGACCTACCTACTTGGATGAGGAGAAGAATCTCCCAAGTCTTCTTCAGTCTCTCGAATGAATCCTTCAACGATTGGAACCCTAAATTATTGGGAAAAGTAAAAAACTGGGTTAGTACCTCCACAATGAAACTAAGTATTTAGAACCATATTCACATATATACAAAAACATGGCTAAAAAGGACCACTTAGTTAAAAACATGTCGTTTTATCCTTTTTAAAAGTCGTATGCATAATCAAGCAAGTAATATTAATTTATCAAACATTCTTACAAAGTCAAACAAGTAATAGTTACCCCAACATACTCGAACAAATGATTTGCTACAACCTTATTATCAAGTAATAACAACACAAGTACGAATAAGAGTTAATCATATCATAATAAGCAAGATAACTACTCATGAATCCTCATCAAGTCAACTAGAGCAATGACCAAGCAAAGTCCCATAACCTTACCCAATCAAGTAACCTCAACAAAAAACCATGACAAATGTCCAAATTCACATAACATAACCTTTAAGGACACCTAAGATCATTCTTTATTACTACAACCCATTTACATGTTCAAGAGGATAATCATCACCATATAATATCATTTAGAGTGTAGCATCAAATTGTTATGACCATATACATACATAATATCAACACCAAAAGCTTCCACAAAGGTGAACTAGTGCAAGGCATAAGTAGAGTCCCTTACCTTTACTTAAGAAAAGATAAACCTCTTAAGTCACCTTAGTTAATTTATACTTCATTACGTTATTTTGACTTAGGGAACACCTTCCTTAACCGACATAGACCACAAGAGATTAGTGTGGAATCAAGTGTTGTTAAACCTTACACCGATGATAGGTGGTCTACCGGACAAAGTAAAACCAAACATAAATGTAGCTTTCTAAGTGTATCCACTAGCTAGTATTCCTATGAAGGCAATATAGTTCATGAACTAAGATAAAGTATATTCCCTATTTATACCACATTGTAGTTGGGGAGTCCTATCATGGGAATCCATTGTATGAGTATTCCTCTTTGCGAAGTCAAAATCTCATATAGAACTACAGGGCGAATCTTCTCCTTTGGGAAGTCATCACCTCGCATTCTCAAGTTCACTGGGTGCTAAGCTAAGTCCCTTTATTGAAATGTCTTTAAGCAATTAACTATCAATCATAACTAAGTTTATGTCATAGGTCTACCCCTTGAATAATCATCATCATAATAGCTCACTAAAAATTGCATGAGTATAGTCCATTAATAACAATTCATATAAATGAGATTAACACATTAACATTTCATAGCATATGAAGGTACATTTCTAGTCATTACCATCTTTATATCACATGCACCTTAATCAACCTGAAAACATAGTATACACATTTTAATTTTCAACATTATACCACCCTATCATCCTAATATAAGGCATACTCCAATATAAAATCATGACTTAACCACAATTAATGACAATTGGAAGTAAAGATTGATATACCAAGGCTGACCAAGTCTTCTTTATTGTTCATCATTTACGCCTTACAATAAAACCTAAATTCAAGACCATTTAGATGTTCAACATAATAATTCAATAATCCACATGATAAAAATACTAAAAAAATCACTAACAATAATTTCATATATTAAATGCAAAAAATAGGATTACTTAGGACAATTCACATAACCTAGATCACTTCTAAAGATTAGCATGAAAGACAAAAACATCATTCTAATTTGTCAATTATTGGTATAGTTTTACATAATCTAATATGTATTTAACCATAAATCAACGACAATTAAATCATGCACACCCATTACATCAAGAGCAACCTAGGGTTAAGGATCCTAATCTTTCAAATTGAACCAAAACAATCACAATTGATCATAATAAGTTCCTAAATTTAATCTATCCATTATAATCCTAAACACAACCATTCAAAATAAGTTCACAAAAAAAATTAATAGATGAAACCCACATTAAATCCTCACTTTCGAATCCATTTTGAAGAACCCTTTGATGAAAATTCTCAATGGGGAATAGATCCAATACCTTAATGTTTGATGAAGATTTGATGTTGAATATTTCTTTCTTTTCCATCCCCCTCCCAAAAAAACCTCTCTCTAGATTTCTTCAATGCTGACTGGCTTCCAAATAGAGAGAGCAAGAATAGAGAGGAAGAAGAATTTTATTTTGTGACTTGTTTTTTTTGTTTAGATGATAAGGTTTTGGGGTCTGTTATTTGGTGTGGTTAAATTTGTTAATTTAATCTCCTTTAATACCTAATAACCCCTAAACCCCTTTATAATTTTTATTGTCCTTAACTTAAATAGTACAAAAAAATATACCGTCATAGACGGACCGTCCCCTTCACAAACGAAACCCCGTCGAAGGTCCGTCTATAAGTCGACGGGCACTATGCCTTCCGCATTGCCTAACCATCACTAAGTTTTGGGAATTTTCATTTGAAGGCCTTCAACATTTTGGCTAAGAGTTAGACGACAATGTTCATCGACCCCCCATTGATCAACACACGAGCCGTTGATCGCTTCTCGTTGTTCAATAATGCCGAGGAAGTGTTTCCTCCTACATTCTAGGGTCCTCCTCAAGGTCCCTTTGTTGGAACTTTGGATGTCATACCCAGATGTTTCAATAACGAATCATACTTAACTTTTTTTATACACCCTTCCACATAATTTCATTAATTTCCGACTCTTAAAAACATGTCAAATAGACTATTTCACTAGTACCCCATAGAACTAGTTACCGAACGTCATGGATGATCTTGGATGTTTTGGTTATTAAACTTACAAAATGACCTATATTCATTAAGATAGGTCATAAGAATATGCTTATGGAACCACTGGTACCGTCTTATATCTCGAATCAAATCTTGTATTGTCAAGTGTTACATGTTCCACCACGGTGCTGCGCGACCAAAGTCCCATTCAACAAGAATTGGGGATCCTCATCATCGACATTCTTGAGATCTTGATTTTAGGTTGGCCTCACCGTATCAGTCCATATTTGATGTCTTTTTTCTGATGGAAATTATTCACTACCGAGGCTGAGTGCCGGCTAGGGCCGAAACCGGCGTCGTGACCTCGGTCGGTGGGGAGGGGGTCAAACAAGCCTATATACGTATCATTCATTGTTTAGGTAAATTTATGAAACTTGGTAAAGACTCTTGTTTTGGTTTGAAGTATAGATAACTTCACAGTGATAAACCATATAGGCCGGCATATAAATTTACGTTATGTCACGTCAGTTTACAACACCATCTATAATCAATAGTCAAATGAAGCATTAGTTCGATGCACTACATTAAATAAAGTTTACCAAATGCATCAAACCATGTTTGAAATAATAAAGAAGAAAGCTAGTGGAGAACCTCCTCCTCTAGATCGGCCCAAATCCTAAGCAAGAATTTAAGAGACAAGCTTCCTTGAAATCATGAGGCCCTACCAATGCGTGTGAAAGCTTCACTTCGCAGATAGCTTTAACGTAGTCCTCGTAAGCTCTACGTCCCTCCTAGCCCCTGTCACTTAAAAGTAGGATGGTGGGGGTATGTGAAATTAGTACCCACTTGTTACTAAGTATGATTTTATGGGGGTGGAGACTAACAACACCAGGTGGGAGCATCATGCTGGGTACTCGGATATCGGTCTCGCCTAATGATAATGAGTTATGGACCAACTTCAGTTGGACTTACCAATATGAAGATTAGGGAAGGATGTCATGCTAGGTGAGACTGTAACGATTTATCATCATTCTTTTCATATTGCACACAACACATAACAAATTTTATTTAGCACATACACATATCACAAATCTTTCATTCATATGCCGTAAAAACATTGAATCACGGACATAACATAACGACTTCCGAAATGAGGGTTAAACATATGGGAAATCATCCAGGGAGCCTTCTTTAGAAAACACATAGTTTGCTTCATTCATTCTTATGTAATTCATTTTCATCCATTTATATACCTAGGATGTTGTTTAGGACTCTCATCGGGTTTATTGTGAAATGCCCAAGAATGACCTAGTGTGATTACTTGAGTCATGTTCACCTCTTCATATCCATATCCAAAGACCGCTTGGTATCATTCATTTCATTGTGTCATTACATGAGTTTGGGCCTCTTCTTTCTTAGGAAATTTCAAACTTTTTAACCGACATAGTGATCGAGCCTTAAAAAAATCCAGTTGTCCCTACCCCCCAATGTAAAAGATTAGAATCACAATCCAATTGGTAAACCAAAACATGCTAGCATATATGAACGCTGCTAGAACCCTATGTTGGCAGCATAGATTCAAAGACTAGTAGTTTTAAGGAGACCTATACCCACCTTAACGGACAATCTCATTGAATGAGAATTACATGAACCTCTTTCTTCCAAAAAGAAGGAGTCAAGACTCATAGCTAGCCTATCTGTTCTCCATTTAAAGTTCCATTACATTAATCTCACACGTCATAGAAGCTGACTTCTAGCATTAGGGCACCATTGCTCGTTCCATGATTTCTCATCTCAACATTAGTATTAAGTGTGAATTACACCCTCATAGGTGAGTACAGTTTTTGGTAACACTTATTAGGCTCATTTTAGATTGATCTTATCTTTCATGTTAGACTCTTATCATGTTTTCACCACATTCATTAAGTTTAGCATATTAACTCTTCATAATTACTCACCCCATTATGTGAATATTAATTTCGTCATATGCCGATGCACTTAGCCTTTTATAGTGTTTCACAACCTTACTTAACCATTATGGGGTCACATCAATTTGATCACATACATCTTAGGTTCACTAATTCATAAACGTACGTTGGACTTATGAATCAATGTGTACAAGCCATAAGGATTCATTCATAATTTTTCTAAGTAACTTATACCTACCAAAGATTTGTAGTAACATATAATATGCATATTGTAAGTATCCTCAAGGTCTCGGTAATTATTCCTATAGGCCGCATTCAATTAATTAATTTAATAACGGAAGACTTATGTTATCAATACCAAGATATGCAAAGAACCCGATTTCAATACCTTGAGCCACACATCGCCTTATAGTACTTTTTGATTAAAATTTTTCTTGGGACCCGAGTGGAGCCCCAACGTCTATACTTTTATTTCTGTTTATTGTCCCATTCCTCTCCTTTTTGTTTGAGGCTAAGAGGGTGTGGGATCCACCCCCCACAACCTCATTTTTTTACTTTTCTTTAATTAATATCCTAATCTTCTTACCTATCATAGATGTTGTAGTTCGATCCCAACACACCTCATTTTATATATTTTTTCCTTCTTTCATTTCTTTACTTGCCTTACCCCATTTCAAATCCCCCATACGTCATTTTTATTATTGAATTTTAAGTAGCTTACATATAATGATGTCGTGGGTTCAATCCTTGATGACCTCACACATTTTTAAATTCTAATGAAACCCAAATCCTCTATGCTGCCCATGTCGAGACCAAATTTCCAAATTTCTAGAAATTTGGTCACGTTTTTAGTCCACCTTTTCTCAACATTTATATGTTAGATTCTTAGTCAATTCGCTTGATATTTCGTACATTATTATGTGAACATTTCGTGGTTAGATTTGGCAAAAGTTTTTTCACTCAATTTATAACACCAGACCTCCGATGAACATCACGATTTCTACAAGTAATTGCATACGAAGAGGCAAGGATTTAACATGCCATTTTCACATAGTTTTGGAAAAGACATAATCAGCAATCACATAAATCCAAGCATACATACATGAACATAATAATCACAAAAACATGTTACATCGCTAACTTCTACCAGCAAACATACCCAACCTACAACAATCGATGGGAACTAGTGAAATGGACATACAAAGGGGAAACATTCCTAGTTTTTTATTGGAATACCACTGAATCCTAGGGGGCTCTTGGGAAAGGTACCGAGAGGATGAAACACATACCTTTTCTGTCATTCGACACTGTTTAAAACTTATCCAATGCACTGCAAACTCCCACAAAAACAATACTTCACTAGCAAAACTTCACGCGCAACCCGTCAAGAAAAATGTTTTTGCTTTTCATTTTTTTTTAATTATTTTTTGAGTTTTTGCTTACAAGTACTTCAAAAATAAAGAATTTTTTATTTTTTTCTTTTCATATGATGAAGCGTGAAACATTATGTGGAGAGATGTGGAGAATGGCGGGAGAGATTGAGAGTAAGGTTTAGGAGTTAGATTTTTATGTTAAGAGTAGTCCAAACTAGGAATCTTGTTATTTAAAATTAAACTCTGATTTTTTCTAAGGCTTAATAGTTACAATGAATACATGCCCTTCACTAAGTTTTTCCTATAATTATATACTAGTGAATTCAACTTAATATGCTTCTACTAAGGATCGAACCCGTGTGTAAGCCTAATCAAAATCGGTGTGTATATATCCTGGTCGACCCTACACAAACAATATCCTAATTACATTAACTAATAACTTCATTAAGTATTTAGGGTAATTAAAATACCACCCATATAACAAAAGGACTATTTTACCGCTAAACCCACCAAACCAAATATTACCCCTTTAAAGTCCGATTAAGTCTCATCCTGGTGAATCTTAATATTCGGATGCCCTACATGGCTAGAACCAACCTTTCCTAGCTCAAATAACTCACCAAGTTTGTATGCTTGGCTGGTTCATAGGTTTTGAGGTCCTGTTCAACAAGCATCAATATGTGTGACCCCAGTTTAATGTAGGCATTCTATGTACGTTTAGGCATTAATTCACATAGTAATTTTGGGGTTATTACATTATACCCCCTTTAGGAACATTTTTCCTTGAAAGACTATTCAAATTATCTAGCACAATGCCAGTCATATCATAACATAAGTACTTTACACAATAGAACAATAACAACAAATAACAGTGGAGATAAGGAAACTTATACTTAAGAGTAGAATCTGGCTACTGGTCTAACTATGATGAGACCGGCGTCGTGAACCTCTCATAGGTCGCAGAGATACTTTAATATGTCATTCTTACTTAATCTAGGTCATTTTTAGTGTAAAATTTGAAAATTTTCTTTCTTAACATGCATATGAGTCATTCTACTTAAATTCATATATGTTCACCATCAACCATCTTACATTAAGAACATCAAATGAAAGAAAAAGTTCAATACTACATTAAGTGTATACTTGCCATTATGGAACCAATACAATGTCTGAAATAAAAAGAGAAAGAAATGTTAGTGGAACATACTCCACAAGGTCAATCCTATAAATAAGCAAAAATATAATGGGCAAGCGTCCTCGAATGTATAAGGTCCTACCAAGTCCGGATGAATGCTCCATGGCTAGATAGCTTTAGCGTCGATCTGTAAGCTCTATCATCCACTGGTGCCTGAACATAAAAATATAGGGTTCTATGGGATTTTTACACACTTGTAATAAGTATGGTATATGCAAGCACACACCAAGGATATGCATAAGTATTAATAGCTCTTTCCTGACAACGTGATTTATGGAAAGTCAATTCAATAAACTTGCCAAATTTGGATTGGGAAAGTTAGTGGATCTGCCAAATTTTGATGATGAAAGTCAGTAGACTTGACAAATTGGATTAGGAAAGTCATTCCATTATAGTAACATGCATCATCATATGTATCATATGGCATACATCACATAACGTCTAACACATAACATATAACATATTGCATATATCACATACATCTTTTATATCAATTGTTCATATGCCATGAGACTTTGGAACCATGGACCTGATATCAAGAGTTCCCAAAAATGTGGCCTTAACATATTGGACCTCAACTGCGAAGCCTTCTTTAACAAACATAGACTCTGCTTCATTCATTCATACATACTTCACTTCATACATTCATAAGCTAGTGTAAACACCAACTATACCTAGGATGTAGTTTAAGACTTTCAACCGGTTCGCTGTGCAATGATCAAGAATAACTTAATGTCATTACATAAGTCTTGCTCACCACTTAATTATCCTATTTTAACACCTTTGGTATCATTAATTTCAAGATGTGCATAATTTAAAGCTGGCCTCAATCATCTATTGGGAAATTTAACTTTAACCGATGTAGCTCATGTAAGCATTATAAAATCATGTGTCTGCCCGACACCGAAAAGAGGTGGAATTCCGGCCAAAGTGACAAAAAACATGCTAGCATATATAGGGGATTGAACCCTGAAAGATCCCTATATTTGTATTATAGGTTAAAAGACTAGGAATATAAAGAGACTCATACTCGACATTCCGGACAATCTCATCTCAGGAAAGTTACGTTAACCTACTCCCTTCCCATATGAATGCATCACCACTCATAGCTAGCCTATCGGTGTTCAGTATAAAGTTTCATTACATTCAAATAATACATCATGGATGCTGGCTTATAGTATGAGGACATCATAGCTGATTAGATGATTTATCATTTCATCATTAGTATTAAGTATGCATTAAATTAATGACATTCATTAGAGTGTTAATAGATACTAGTCTCTTTATTAACATTACACTCTCATAGGTGCGTAGGTTTTGGTAACATTTACTTAGGCTCATTTTATATTGCTCTCATCTGTCACATAAGCTGTTTATATATTTTCCGCCCCATCATTAAAGTTAAGCACATTTGAATTTCAATTACGTCTAACCCCTCTACGTAAGATCATTTCATCGTATATGCCAATAACTGGCTATGCAGTGTGTTTCACATCTTACTAACCCTTCTAGGGTTTCATCATTTCGTTACAATATATCTTAATGTTTTAATTTCTTCCAAACTTGCTAGACCCTGATGGGTCTATACAAAAAGCCATGAGGTTTCATTCATAGTTCGTTTAAGAGATTCATATCATCCTATGATTATGTGGTACAAGTCTTATGCATCTTGTAAGTATGCCAAAATCTCAATTTCGATCTATGTAGGAAACATTATTTTGAACATTTATTCACGTATCACTTATGTATCAATACAAAATTTGGGCAAGGGAACCCAATTTTGAATCACTTTGACAACACTTAGATTTTGTTTTATCCACACGGCTTGGGGACCCAAGATAAAGCCCCAACACCTTCATTTTTTCCCCTTGATTTCACTCATTATTTTTCGTTCATTGGGACTCAGAAGATGTGGGTTTTCTTGATATTCTTTTAATTTTCTCCTTCTTGGCCGAGAGGGTGTGGGTTCCAACCCACACAACCCCACTTTAATATTTCTCCATAAATTCCCTTTTATTCTGCCTATAGGTCGTGGGTTTGATTCCCACACGCCTCACCCTTTTATTTTTATTTTAATTCCTTAAATCTGACTAAGAGGAAGTGGGTTCGATTCCCACTTCTCTAATTTCTTTATTTTTGTTTTAACTTATGAAAAATCGGTCAAGGGCACTCAGAATCGAATCCAGTGTGTCTCACTAATTTTAAAATTTTATTTAATTATAATAAGCCTTAGTGAAATTCATTAACTTTTAAGTCAAGGGTATCGAGGTTTGATCCCCCCTTAACCGCACCTCAATATTTTCTTTTTTGGAGCATTTCTTCAGTGAGGTTCGGGTTCACAATTTTCTTAGTGACCAATCTGTTTTTTTTCATTCATCGAGGATCTCATGTTTTTATTCTTGGCTTGGCCGAAACTAAGATAACACAATGCTGGAAATTTTGATCACATTTTTGCAGCCTATTTTCTCACCTATGTCACATTAAATGTGTATACATTTGGAGTTGTTTTTAGTAAGGTTTTTAAGTGCATTTTAAAGATCACATTCGATAAAGAGTTTGCACTAAAATCAGAATTTTTACATCACTTATGAACATCATGATTTAGACAAGTTTGTGCACGTGAAATACAACCATAAACATGTCATTTTCATTCTCCAAATAGTGTCCAAATTTCACGACTATACATTGCACACACATTAACACATATTTTCGGAAAACATTGGTTATCTGTCATACAATTCCAAACACACATTCATGAATATATTAATCACAAAAACACATTACATGACTAATATATACCAGTAGACATACAAACCTACGATCATCGATAGGATCTAATGACAGGTAATAATTCTAATTTTCGGATTAAAATCGACTCAATCCTAAGGGTCCCTTGGGAAAGGGACCAAGATTATAATGACTCATACCTTATTTTGACGTTCAAACATTGAAGTTGCTGCCCAAAGACATCCTCCAACTCACGACAAATCCTTGCTTCCAACACCAAACTTTCGACGGAAAAACCCTCCCTTTTCTAACGTTTTTGGATCTTTTTTATAGATTGTTAATGTGAGTCTCTTCAAGGTGTGAAAAATTTTAGTGTCTGGTCATTTCGTTTTCTTTTGGCCTCGCGCCCGTGCCATTTCCCCGCGCTTTTCTGTCGCTCGCGCGCGCGCGCGCGCGCTCCCCGTGCCGCTTGTTTCTGCTTACTGTCCCGCCTTCCTCGCCCCTTTGCTCTTTCACCCCTTACGCCCCAACCCCCCGCCCCCCCCCTTTTTTTTTTCCTTTTTCTCCCCTCCGCTCTCCCCCTTCCTCCTCCCCTTGCCTTCCTTTGTTCTGCCCCTCTTTCCTTTAGAAGAATGAAAAAAAGTAGGGGAAGAGTAAAAGACTTTTTATTTCTCACGACGTAGATTCATGATTTCATAGAATCTTTCTTTTACAATTAATGAAATCATTTATTTAATTAGAGAAAACTAACTTTTGTCCTCTAAGTAGGATCCAACATAACCTAACGACTCCCACATAAATAGACATTCCACTATAACACAAGATTTTTATAACCTTCCACCTTGAATATGTCTGTATATTATGTGCCTCGTTAAAAAACCTTACTAAGGTTAAAATAAGTGGAAAAAAATATATTGAAGGAAAAAGAGTAGTACTTTCTAATAATACACATTATGGATGCCTCTTAAAAACTTACAAGAAAACCCGTTGGGACAAACCTTGTGAAGAAAAATAGGTACTGGCTATTAACTTCGCCCTAATGACAACATTTCAGAGACTAGAATCTTCGTTTTCCAAGCTTGTCATCATCTTCTCGAAAGTTTGTAAGTTGGTAGAAGACTTTGTGACTAGATCACAATAATGGTATACCTGGAACAGACCTTTTAATGTTGATAATCACCTTCTTAGTATCCCATGATGGTAGAAAAAACTGACGAAATATGATTTCTTCCTATCTCTTTTATGATCTTCTTTCATGGTCAATGATTTCTCCATGTTTCTTACTTTTAAACTTCTTTTACAAAATAATCTGTTGCTTTTTTGAAAAATCTCTACAAAATAATTCAATGTTATCAACTTTCATAACAAATTTTGTATATGGTCTATGCATTTGAATCATTTAAATCCTACTATGATGATTAAACACGTTTTTCCAAACCTTGGTATATGCCTAGATTCGAACCCAATGGATTATTTTCATAACTAGTTTTTGTCAAGTGAGAACATTCATATTAATGTTTTTTACATCATATAGTGCCTATATTTGCAATTCAAATAACTTATGGGCTTACAAAATGCATCATTCCACTTTTCCTTGATAATTATTTCTACACTAGCAAGCTTTAATAGTCAAAAACGATATATCTATTTTGCATTGATTCAAAATTATGACATAACTTATGATATATTTTTCACTTGCGTTATATTATAGTCCGCTACATTCATGCCTTCTGAGTGTTTTCATAAAGTTGTTATGTCGTAGGCTCCCCAAGATCCACATTATCTTCTTATTTGACTCATTTTATCTCTTTGTCCAACCACTTTTATTTCAAGGAATTATTTTTATTTACTATTGATTAGATTATTATTATGTCATTAATACTCAGGACTCTGTCCTTAAGGGATCTTCATAAGAGTAGTTACAACTCCTTGTGTTGGCTTCTAATCTCCTCCGCCTTTAATGTTGTGATTAACTCATATATATCTCAATCTTTGGAGAATATATCCTTGTGCATCAATGTATATTCATTTATCTATATACCAACATATAAAAATAATCAGATGAAAAATATTGGTCCCCCGACATAAATCAATTGAAAGTGAAAATTTTTAATAATAATTTAATTGGCCTGATTTCGTACCATACTTTTTATGCAATTGATCGTTATTTCAAACTCAACTATGAATCTTTATTTTCAATAGCATTATTTTTACTATTTGAAGACAATTATGTAACATCATCTTGGTTTTTGTCACATTTGTAAGATAATAGACTTAAAAACTACATACTAGAATTGTGCTCTTTAAATCATTATTTTGTTCCACAAATAATTTGGAATGTCCAACAACTGTTTAAAACAAACACACATTGATTATCATAATAGATGCATATTTTTATCTATTCACATGATAGATTAACTGTCCCCTAAATTCACCTTTTATACTTTTCAAATTTAGGGATTTTTTTCCGCAACGTTTTTTTATCCAAAAAATTTATATCACGATAACAAGCAACTAAAAGTTCTTGAAGATCTTCTTGTTTTAAATGTAGGGTCGATTACTCAGCTAATGTACATCTTTGGGATGAAATTATTCATTGCCAACTATCCATTAATTAGTATTCGTACCTCAAAGCTTATTACGTCATTGTCTTTTGCTTTAGTAAATTTTCTAATATAACTATTATATGAGTAAATTTTTAATTTTATTAATCCAACAGAATTTTTCAGATTTATTTCTTCTTAATACTTCACCCTTTAGGTGTGCTCTTAATCCCATCATTGAATGAACTAATCTGAAGAAAATTGTGCATTAAACATATTATTTGTGCCAACATTTGTGCTAAACATCAGTTGGCGAGAGTAATACGAGGCCACACATTAGACCATATAGAAGAAACTTTTATTAGGACCATTAAAAGTGTCTAAAACTCCGCTAGGTGGATGACTAGGTCCATAATAATTTGTATATGTTCCTAGAATAAAGAGAATGCAATCGAAGATTTCGTTTTATGATCGTCCCCCTCACAATTAGCTTGCCTTGCTAACGCCATAGCAAACAACTAACCATTTAAAGAATTTTTTAGTTCACATGATGTCAATTTTAGTTTCCACATTCGTCTAAGTATTATATACTCATAATGTCTAAGACAATCAATGCCAAATTAAGAATGTATTGATATTTAAAAATTTCTTATGAAGTATAGAATGTGCCTCAATTGAACTAATTCTTCTGCAATTCTACCTAGAAGATAAAGCATGAAATTTTTCTATAATACATCTCTTCTTAGACATATTCTTTATGATACCACATCATTAACTAAAGGTCGCAACCTTTCTCATGTCTAGCATGGTGGCTTACACCTCATTCCATTTAGAGAATGGATCTATATTTTTAGAATTTACCAAAGTTATCATTCATCATGCATGAAACACAAATATGTGAGCATATCAAATTATGATGTTTTAGTACCTCAATTTTTGCCCCAATATTTATGTTTATTAAATTTAATTACTTTCTTATTTCAGACTCTTATGCCTACAACCACATTCATTTTACATAATGGAGCACAATTCATAAATTTTCCAATGACTTCTCATCCAAAACAACATTGTTTTCTTTATCATTATTATAAATCATATGGTGGTTCTTGGAGACTCACATTTAATTTATTTTCCTCATATAAAAGTTTCTAAGGTCATAAATCGATGGATCTTGAACCTAATATCTTATAATTCATAATGCAATCAGCAGCGATTCAACCCATGTCTTACCTCTTTTTGCGATTGGACTTATCATCCATCGTTTTTCTTCTTTTGGTGTGATAAAACTTATATTTGAAATCGTCATTACCTATAATGAGTCCTCAATCTCATCCTTCTTACAAAATCATAATTTTTATCATGTTTTAAATGATATTAATAGATTGTACATTATAATTACACAGCAAAATTTGAGATTATTTATTATTCTAATAAACTTTAGTAGTTTTAATAAATCTAGCTTAATCGATCACATACCTCATATAAGAAAAAAAAAAAAAAAAATTAAGACAGTTCTTTCACTAATTGTCTTATTTTATTTTTAAAATACGTTAGGAATTCTCTTTCGAGTCGATTACAATTATGTATAGAAAGGTCGGACAAGTCAATTTAAATACTGTGACTTAGATTTGGTAACTAAAAATCTATTACATAAGAACTTTATTTATAAATATAAATCATATGTTTGAAGATATCAAAACCTTATTACATAACTTATGAAGTCCTCTTTTGGCACTTTTTCCGATCTCTCATCATTCTTCAAGAATAGAACAATTGTGCTGATACGTGTTATGAAATTATCTAAATTTAGACGAAGAAGAAATTAGGGAGACGATAAAAGACTTCTTATTTTCTCTTGACACAATAATTACAATGAAAGTGAGCACTCTATTTCTAGGAGATATCTAATTTTTGGTCCCGCAAGTCGAATCTTTACCATATTCTAAAAAGGACCACATGATAACCTTCCACTATATACAACACTACCCTTGAAAGTCTAATTCATAAATGATGTGCCTCGTCAAAATCCTTACTAAAAAAACATTAAGAAATGAAAAACTCCAGTAAAGGAAACTAGTATACATATCTATTAATACGAATGTAGGCTGCTCATGAAAACCTTACAAGGAAAACCCCTTGGGACTAAAACCATCCTTATGGAAAAAGAGAAGAACGCTTATGCACTCCCATATAAGAACATCATCCACACTTGAATCTTTGCATTCCAAGCTTGTGCACTTCTTCTTGAAAAGTTGCAGTTTATAAGACTTGGTGATAGATCAACCACATGTCACTTGATGCTCAATCTGTTACACATTTTTAATCACCATTATTTTGAAGTTTCATTTCATATAAAAGCTTGTGTTAATGGTGATTTGTTCTATCTCCTTTTATGAAATCCTCCTTCAGTTGTTCAATGGCATGCTGCATTATCTTTCATAGAAATGGTGGTACTTTATCTTTTCCAAACCACATTTCTCTACATTGAGCTTATCATAGACCTTCACCTCACCCTATTCTATACTTGCTTCAGGGAATAGCATATTATTCCATATGATGAGATTGTGGCTTCCGATGTAAGCTTTGGGTAGATCTCCAAGATAGACAATCCCCCAAACAGTATAACACATGGCTTGTTTTTTGTGTCAAAACGACCCAAATCAGGACTCGCCTGGCACCCACATTTACCCTCCTATTTTAGCGAACCAACACATCTAACCTTAACATTTCAGATATCTAACAGAAATAATGCGAAGACTTAAAAACTCATTATAAAACAATTCAATACATTATTATTTCCCAAATCTGGAAGTCATCATCACAAAACAATCTATCCGTCCAAATCTACTTAACTATGAATGTTCCTAAGAACAAAATAACTAAAAATCTAAGCTCGTCCCATGCCGGAAGTTTCAAGGCATCAAGACTTGGAAGAAGGATGAAACCCATTCCCAGCTACGACGCATTAGCCCTCACCCTGAATTTCGATGAAGTTAAGACCTGGCTATATCTGCGTTGAGTTGAAGTTGACTGACGTTTGCTGCATTACACACAAATAACCAAAAGGAAAACAAAAAGTAGGGGGGTCAGTACAATACCACACGCTGAGTAGTATCATCGGCCTCAAATATGGAACATATATATCAATAATAAATTTAAATCACAACATACTCACATACTCAACATGTAGCAATAACAACATGAAATTCAATCAATAACTACAACCGAGTTCACACATGAGGACCCAAGCTAATACCATACTCTTGGGAATTAAAATTTCATTAGATTGAGATATTCCTATCTTTCAGATTCATATATCCTGTCTAGTCTTCCTCTGTGTAGGTCGTACTCTTGCATACTGGTTTCTCCGATCCTCTATTTCTATCTGTTGCCGGGAAACTTGGCACTCGATCCTCATATTTCGACTCCTGGTAACCCGAAACTGGCACCCGATCCTCAGTATTCGATTCTACCCTGGTACCGGGGAACTTGGCAACACCGATCCATATTCTAATCCTGGTGTTCCGGAACGTGACCCTCCGATCCTCATAATTCATTCTCTCCTGGTAACCGAACGTGGCCAACCCGATCCTCATATCATTCTAAACCCCTTGTACCTTCGGGAACGTGTCACCCCGATCCCCTAATTCATCAAGCCTTCGTTTAACACCTTAAGGTGCATCAACATCATTCTCATTATATAATTTATCAAGCCTTCTTTTATACTAAGGCATCATCAATTCTCATTATATAATATTCAATCGAATTAGGGTTCTTTTCAAGATTTGGATTCATAGCTTCATCTATGCTTTCGTTAATTCATCGCATTTATAATCATAATCATGCAAGCCTACAACTTAAGCAATAGCAGGGTTGACAATATTATCAACACATTTTCACTATTAGCGAGTTCACTACGAATACTTAACATAAAGCATACCTACGCTCCAACCGAAGAATTGAAGTCAACAATCTATCTTCTAAAATCCGTGCTATCCTCTTTCGTCTCTCTCTCTGATCGATTCTCTCTCTCTCTTGCTGTTTGCTTTTCTATTTTTCTTTATTCAAACCCTCTTCCTCGTTTCTTTAAAACCTAATTAATAATATACTTAAGAATGAAAGAGGCATATACCCCACTAATTAACTTCAATGTTACCCTCTTTAACGCCCAAGTCATGAGACTTATTAGCATTAACCCTATAACTTAGAATATAAAGCAGGAATAGTCAAAAACGTCCCTAAAACGGTAAGAAATCCGACCCGAACTGATTGGTACCCTTGACGGCCGTCGCGCCGCGCGACGGGGGGTCCGTCCTGCTGTCCGTCGTATGTAACATAGACTGGTTTAAGTGGATGGCCTGTGCGGGCCGTCGAGCCTGCGACGGTCCGTCCTGCCACTCCGTCACGACGTCAGAGAGCGATTTTTCCAGTACCCAATTTCAGTGTTTTCTAAGTGTTTTTTGAAAAACGACAACCCTCCACGAACGGTCCCGTCGTGCCCTTGACGGTCCGTCGTGGCCTCCGTCCCATCTGCCAGTTTGTTTCCAGTAATAAATCTGTTGCTCAAAACGACTAAACAGGTGTTACAATAATGACCAAATTTTACCCTCGTTCGTCCCCAACGATCCAAGAAGAAAACAAGTGCAAAGGGGAATACCTGAATCCGTAACCAGATGTGGGTATCTTTCCCGCATATAGTATATGGCTCCAGTCCTTCGTCCCCAAGTGGCTTCGCTTCAATCTGTCCGATTCTAGTCAATCTTCCATTGCACCTTAGGCTAAGCAATCATCTCTCTTGCCCCCACCAACTTCGCGCAACGCGTGCCCATAATCTCAAATAGCCACCTGTTCCGTGACCTCTCATAAGACAAAATTCTCCCTCCCAACAACCACTTTATCCCCAAACTGGATAAAGTAGTTTTTTCCCATCTCCATGTATCTTTGCAACAGTGGACACGCTAAATACAGGATGCACTCGCGTACCCGGCCCTGTTTGCAAGGCTAAATTTCATATCCATCCGCCTCCCCTATTCGCTTAGTACTCAATGGTCCAATATACCCTGGGACTTAGCTACCTTCTTTTTGACCATCAGGCTCTCCATCAACACCCACTTTCATGGTGAACAACCTCAAGCAAGACTTTTTTTCACCTTCCATGAACTCCAAGTCTCTAACGCTTACCGGTCTGCATTACGTCTCCTTTTGTCTAACTTTGCGCCGCAGAGCTTTTCTTGAACCCTGCCCCTTCCACCTTTTCTAACGAACTCCTCCAAGAGTAGGCGGTACCTCGCACCCCAAGTCTCTAACCTCGAATGCAAATCAAACCAACCAATCTATTCTCTAGTGGGGGATCTACACCCTCCTCCCAACTACACACATGCCTATCAACTGGGAGCCACTACATCAATCACTTTGACATGAAGCTATTATCTGGTACGAAACTCTGCCAAAGCTTAAGCACAAGCTATCCAAGTGCCACCAACACTCCGATATCACACATGCAGAAGAAATATCCTCAACCCTTGAATCGTCATCGTCATCACCTGAACCACATATCGGTTCCTGAGGGATTGACCGGTCGTACTAAGGTCAACACCGTAGTCAACAAGCGCCCATTCATTCCTCTGCTAGATGCAATGTTTTCCCAAAACTTAGAAGTAGAACTGCGTACCTCTATCTGATATTAATGGAAGTGTAACCCATGCAATCGAATAACGATTCTCTGAATACTCTGTAGAGTTGTTGGCTAACTTCTCTGTCATTTTAGTCACCTTGACCCGACTGACAGAGCAGACTGAAGTTATCTGTCCACATCACCCCAAATGGAGTCGAACTGCCAATGTCTTGGAATACAACCACAAGTCCTGCAATTCTCTCCCCACTTCCACTCCGGAATGGGCATTCTTTGAAAGTGTTCCTCCATCCCCGGGCCTTCGTGGTGTGCCTAATTTCACTTGTTGACATTTTTGGACATCGTGGGAAAGTAGAAAGTCAACTAATATGAGCTCCTATTCTCCTGCCAGCCAAA